>CAUYRH010085992.1:0-117500 GCA_963574655.1 Perodicticus potto
TTCACACAGTAAATGAGAAAATCTCATGAATGTTATGTCAATCAGGCAGATGAAAATATCTCAGATTGTATGTGAAGCCCGCACACTGTACCCCATGAGTGAATTAATGTACACAGCTATGATTCAATAAAAAAAAAAAAAAGCAAAAATGAGTTTCAGAAAAGCAAAGTAAGTTGATCTGGGTTACAGAGCTAGTAAAGGGAAGAGAAGGATCCAAACTTCACTTAGACTGTACCCTTTTCACTATATTACTCTAGAGTCATGAACATGTATTGAATGAGAAAATGATGAGAAGAAGTGTTTAATAAAGATTAACTTGGTGGCCATACTCAAGAAGGAGTAAAGAGGGAAAACCAGAGGAGGCAAGTGGAAGAAAAGCATCTCCCCAGAGTCCTGTCTTTGGAAATGGAAGGGAAAGAATAAATGTAAGAAACATTGCCCTCAAGGACATGGGTTGATGCTCTAAAATATTGAAAGGCAGAGGAAAGGAAGGACTGGGAAAGAGGGAAAAAACAAAGAAAAACTCTCAGAAAGATTGGGTGATGAGGTGTTCACTGGTGTCCTTGGCGAACACATTTTCAGGAAGAGGATATTGACAGATGGAAGGCAGCCTGCAGGTGAGTCAGGAGTGAGTCAGTGGTCAGGAAATGGGGGATGTGGGGCCAGACCACAAATGTAAGAAATTTGGAAGAAACTGAAGGAAATAAATAAAACTGACTTATGAGGATGCTTCAGGGTCAAGCAAAAGATTTTGTTTTTTCATAATTTTTTTGGAAAAAAGAAAGACACCCATATACACTTGAAGAAAGGAGGGTTGGAGAGTTTACAAATGGGAGGAAGATGTTAAATAAACTAAAGAAAGGGGCCCTCTGGACATTGAAAGGGTTAAAGGAGGTGGGAGGGGTGGGTTAGAGTTGGAGGATTGCCCCAACAGAACTCTCCATGATGAAGAGAATGTTCTAGCCACAGACCCCACGCAGCAATTGAACTCATGAAATGTTCCTAGTAGGACCCCGGGAACTGAATTAACTCACATTTAAGTAGCCACATATTTGAATAGCGAGGGCTACCACATCAAACAGCGCAAGAGCCTTAGAGAATGAAACTTTCTGCCTCCTGAGGGAGGCAGCCGAACTCTTTCTCTGACTCAGGAAAGGAGAACAGAGAAGGAGTCCCCCAGCGGTTTGTACAGTTTGCCCCTGCCAGGCAATCTGCATTTTCACTGGTTATATTAGTGATTTTCAACTGGTGTGCGTGGCACACCAATGTGCTGGAAGAGGATCTTAGATGTGTGTGCCATGAAAACTTTAAAAGATCACTAGTTAAATTATTTTTGAAAGACGTTCAAAGCACAGTAAACATATTCCTCTTTTTTACTCTTTTTTGTTTGTTTGGGTTTTTTTTTTTTGATCAACATGATTTAAATGTGTCGGGGAAGTTTAACTATAGGCTCAAGTGTGCGGTGAGATAAAAAAGGTTGAAAACACTGGGTTCTTGGGGCAGTGCCTGTGGCTCAAAGGAGTAGGGAGCCGGCCCCATATACTGGAGGTGGTGGGTTCAAACCCAGCCCTCGCCAAAAACTGCAAAAAAAAAAAAAAAGAAGAAAAAAAAAGAAAAGAAAAGCAAACACTGGGTTCTACCTTGGTGATAGCCACATTATTCCACTAAATGAGGAGGGACACTTGAAAATTCACATCCCAATACAGATTTTGTGGCCTGAATGATACCGTCTGCATCTGCCTGGTGAATAGAACAGTTGCCGAATCCCACATGACATCACGTATACTCGCCCTGTCTGTCTGCAGCTCCTGACCAGGTGTTTCTTGTTCATGACACAGAGATGGACAGGACACAGTGGTAGGTTCCTCGGGATGAAAACCATTTGTAAAGGTTTTCTTTCTTTCTTTCTTTTTTTCTTTTCTTTTTTTTTTTTTTGGTTTCTGAGTGACAATAAAGTCCTCTTCTAATTTCTTGGTCCCTATTCTGCTCCCATATCCATGATCACTTTGGATTTGGATATTTTAAAGCCAAAAAGACGTGATTCCCCTTAGAGGGATTTCTTTTAGATGTAGCAGAGATTTTCTCAAAGAATTTCCCATCTAGAGAAACAGGTGCATGTCCTGCTCTGTGTTCTGCAGGTAAACAAAGAGAGAGCCCCAAATCACATCTGGGCTTGCCCAGAGACATCATAGGACAGCATAGTCCATCATTTCTCAGGGGCACCCTCCCCGAGATGGTGGCGTGTGCTGTTGGGGCTGTTTTTCATGGCTGCCGCAGCTGGGAATTCAAGATGCTATACTTAGGCAGAAGTCCATGAAGGAATTAATTGATATGAGCCAGAAGTTGATTGCCATTTAAGTACTCAGCTTCCACCATTGCCAAGTTTCTCTCTTTGCAGAAAGACCCGAGCTTGCCTGCAAACTGGCTCATTCAGGATGTGAGCGCAAGATGGAATTCAACCTTTAATGTGCTGCAACACCTGCTTGGAAATAAAGGGGCTCTGTGCTTTCCCCCCCAAGGACTTGACAGCTGACTTCATTACAGAGGAATCTGGCGGAGACAGTGGAGGCTACTCCTCCGTCTCAGGGGGCACTCACCCAGGAATGCAGTGCCAACCAGACCCGAGCTTTGGGATTCTGCCAGAGACGCATGCTGCCCTGTTTCACCCCAATCATCCCTCTTCCTGGAACTCTAGTTTTCTGTATCTTCGAGAGGAGCTTCCTGCACACGAGGGAGGTGGGAAGTGTCTCTGGCCTGCTGAAGCTAAGTGGAGAAGCATTCGCAGGTGTTGGTAATGGGATCTGGATGTCTAAACTTCCCTTCTCAAGGGTTCTGCAATTCTACACCCCAACAGGCACACACACACACAAAGTCAAGGCTGCCATGCTCTATAGAGCAGAACTTGAGGGTTCACTGGAGTCCTTGTCCGTGTTCTGGAACAGACGCAGAGCTATTCTGAGAAGCCCGGCCCAGCCTGTTGGGGCCCCTAGAGGGTCTCTGGCACTGTGACTGTTCATTTGGGCTGGAACATTGGTCATTCAAAGTAGAATGTCAGCCCTGTCACTTATTTGCATGATTTCCAAAGCATATTAATCTGGCCTCCATTAGCATCATAGAATATAACATATCTGACTCTTGTCAGAGAATGTTAACTTTCTAATATTTTATATCCATCATCACTCAAAAAATCCATCTGACATCTCAAAGTCCAGGGATAGGGGCAGACTTATTCAGAACACATCCATTTGTTGGATTACTGCAAAGCATTAAGCAACATGAATAGGAAGCCCACAGAGCAATGTCACAACTGTGTATAATGCAAATTTAAAACAGAGCACAATTCAAACTTATATACAAAAGTCAGATATTGCAAAACTATCAAGATTTTACCATTATACTAATGAAGACAAGTGATGTCTCAAAAGAAAGATTCAGAGAAATTGGAATATTTGACTACCCTTTGAGAATGTAAAACAAAAACTAAATGGAACTAATTAGGGAATCAAGCTTCAAAATTATTTATTAATTCTACTTTGTTGAATTTTTTTTTGCCGGAAATATGCCCATCTTGAAATCCCTCTTTTTTACTTTGAGATGCTTTGCAGAAACAGTAAACATCTTCTGGTTTACTAAAAGCTAGTTTTTGAAGAAAGATGACAATTTAAAAGTCAACATAATGAAACAAAGGTATCTCTGTTCATTGCAAAAGGCTACCTTTTCTCAAAACTGCACATAATTTATTAAAGAACTTAATATTTTTCTATCTTAAAAAAAAGTCAGATAATTGTTTTAAAACAAACATTTTCAAAAGGCGAGAATGAGAATAATTAGAAAAAACATTAGTTGATGCCAGAGGTCATAATTGGCAATCTGAGTTTAACCTGGCCTGAAAGTGTGTCTCATATGGTCCACACAGCGGGGGCTAGCAGAATTTGAATTTAAAAAAATGGAGTAAGTTGCCAATATTTGGAAATTGGAACATAGCACATAACCACCGGATTGCTGGCTCCTCTTGAGACACTGGGCAATCTGGTAGCAGGAACCTCTTTCCCACAGGCCACAATGCGGTGAGGAGTGGAGCCTCTAATCTCCAGGTGCCCAGAGCCCCTCCTGGGCTGGGTTTCTCACTTACTATGAGCTTTGTAATCCTTGAACCAGGTTTAGGGGTGATGGGGTTGAGTCATTTCTCCCTTTTCAAAAACTTGCTGTTGGTTATTATGTGACTTTATAGGGTTAAAATAATCATTAAATGCCCAGTTGTAAAAAGTAATGTTGAGGGAAGAGGGTCTAAGGCCCACCTTACTTCTCTGCTCCTTGGATGTCATTTTCAAATTTTTAGTCTGGAATTAGGTGTGCTTACCTGATTATGTTAGCTTGGGTTAGCTGGACAGCCCAGAGGTTCTCAAAAAATCACTCTCAAAAAGCCTGGGGAGCCCTTGAAGTCCAGTTTGCATTCTAGACCCACTAAGTCAGAAGTTCTGGGGGTTCAATTCAGGCAGTAGGATTTTTAAGTTTCTTGGGTGATTCCAACAAACAGTTTAAGTCCTTTCAAAAACATGTAAAATTGCACATTAGGGCAATTTCTGAACCTCTCTGTACCTGTGACGTTGTGTGTCACCTAACTCTTTGTTGTGGGGACTGTCCTGTGTATTGAGTGATGTTTAGCAGCAGCTCTGGCCTCTGCCTATAGACGTGGTGGTGTTCCTCTGGATGAGAACCCCTGCGTTGAGTCATAAAATTACAGTCAGCAGTAGCGGCCATCATAATGGCCATCTACCCAGATATAAGGCCTCTGAGAAATTTATTTTGAAGTTAAGTGTTAGGAAAACTGATATGTTCCTTCTTTTCTAGGTGTTTTTCTACTGTTTACTATCAGGAATCTCAAAGTCAAGGTTAAAATGTCCTCAAGATCTAAATGGCAGCATAAAACAGGGTACCTGCTTAGTATTTCTTCCCTCTGACTTCACACAGTACAGACTTTCCTATTAACGTTTTGCTCCTCTTTATTTAAGTTGTCTGATATCAGCTAGGATATGAAGATAACAAGCTAAAAGGAGGAACAACTTTTCCAAGAACTGTTCAGTACTTTTTTTGAGAGAGAGAGAGTCTCACTCTGTCACCCTTGGTAGAGAGCTGTGGTGTCATAGCTCACAGCAATCTCAAACTCTTGGGCTCTAGGGATCCCCTTACCTCAGCCTCCAAAGTATGTGGGACTACAGATGTCTGCCGCATGCCCAGTTAGTTTTTCTATTTTTATTTTTTATTTATTTATTTTTTTGAGACAGAGTCTCAAGCTGTCGCCCTGGGAAGAGTGCCGTGGCATTATAGCTCCCAGCAACCTCAAACTCTTGGGCCTAAGTAATTCTCTTGCCTCAGCCTCCCAAGTAGCTGGGACTAAAGGCGCCGGCCATAACGCCCGGCTATGTTTTGTTGTTGCAGTTGTCATTGTTGTTTTAGCAGGCCCGGGTTGGGTTTGAACCCACCACGTTCAGTGTATGAGGCTGGTGCCCTGCCGACTGAGCTACGGGCGCTGCCTATTTTTAGTAGAGATGGGGTCTTACTCTTGCTCAGGCTGGTCTTGAACTTGAGCAATCCACCTGGCTTGGCCACCTGGAGTGCTAGGATTACAGGCGTGAGCCGCCGTGCCCGGCCACTATTTAGTATTTATGATCCAAAAAATGACTGGATATAAAGAGGAAGGACCTGATAAACATGAACTACCTCATAATCATTGGGAGATCTAATAATTTTATGGAGCAAATAATGGTCAACTCCTCTAGCCTCTCAGCTTTGCTGGAAAGAGGCTGAACTTGGTGTTGAAGGAACTGATGACCAGCTGCATGGAGGCATCTCAGGAGAACGCTAGGCACAGGCTGCTGCGTCTCAAGAATTCCAAGAGGCAAAGCT
The DNA here is from genome assembly GCA_963574655.1 of Perodicticus potto. Lineage (NCBI taxonomy): Eukaryota > Metazoa > Chordata > Mammalia > Primates > Lorisidae > Perodicticus > Perodicticus potto. Next base: position 5,908 of record CAUYRH010085992.1, read on the forward strand.
GTTAAGGGCACCTTGGGCTCCATCCCTGTGACAACAGCATCACCTGCTTTCTGTAAATACAGAGCAGTTTATTTTTAGGAACGCGTAACCCCTCATTAACAACCAGAAGTTTTAAAGTTAAAAAATCATTATTAAGTGTAGTTCTTTCATTTCACGTGCAAAAATCCTGAATAGAAGAAAGATCTTAATTTTTAAAAATTATAGCTGAGTGTTTTAATTATGGATGTACTTGCTTATTCTCAGCATACTTCATTATTAATGTAGCCGGTGAAAAAGCTTTTTAATTAAAGAGCATGCTGGCAATCCATTGTGAGACATATAGATGCAGGTTTTGCTAGCATTCAAAAGCTAAATGCAGACACTCCCAAGTTACAGTGGCTTTATCTGGACATAACCACATCATAAGTTGAAGATCCCACCAAATGCCCATCGTTTTCCCACCATTGCAAAGTCAAAAAATCGTAAGTCAGGGGCTGTATGTACACAAAACATTCTGGCCCATCAACTGATGGGTGAAGAAAGAAAATGTGGGATAGATGTACCATGAAATACTACTCAGCCACATAAAGGAACGAAATAATGTCATTAGCAGTAGCTTGGATGGAACTGGAGAGAATTACCCTAAGTGAAGCAACTCAGGAATAGGAAAACAAACACCACGTATACTTCCTAATAAGCGTGAGCTAAGCTTATGGTCATCAAGTGGTGTAAAAGACATTGGAAACTTAGAAGCGGGGGTGGGAGGGACGGGTGTGAGAAACTTACCTATTGGGTACAACACATACCATTCTGGGGACTGGCACCCTAAAAGACCTGCCTTCAGCATTATGCAATTCCTCCATGTAATAAGAACTCTTGCACCCTCTAATATTTTGAAATACAAATTATTTAAAAAGAAACATTCTGGCAAGCACACATGCTTTAATCACTATGAAATTCTTATTTCTGAATGATCATAAAGTTTGACCAAAGTTTTTATATTGGAAACACAATAATGTTATCCTCCAACCCTCGCTTGATTATTTCCATTGAATGCTTTCAACTAACTTGGAAATAAGGTAGAGTAGGGGTTCTCGCAGAGTACCCCCACTGCAGGAGTACCCGCATCACCTGGAAACTTCTTAGAAAGGTATATTTTTGCACACACACTCCCATCCCACCTACTGAATCAACCACTCAGAGTTGGGTTCAGCACCTCATGCTGTAACAAGTCTTCCAGGTGCCCCTGGAGCAGTCTCAGGTTTGAGAACCAGGGAGTGAGTATTCTGGGTTTCATTGACAGGTCTCCTGGTCATAGGTGTTCAAGATAAAGTCAGTTGGTCCATGCTTAATTAGTTTCCCCACCACAAGAGTGCCATGAGGATTCTTGTTTAAGATTCAAAGCTCTACTTGAGGTCTTCAGAGTTTAGGAGGGGCAAGAGACTCATAGGGCGTTGAATACTTTAAGCAAGACTTGGATGAAAGTTGCCCATGAGTATCATGTCTGTATGTACCAATTTTGTGTGGTCAGGGTTTAATGTACACATTGTAACTCTTCTCTTTAATAATAAAAAAAAAATCTCTGAATTAGAGCTGCTACTTATTCACCAGGCTGTGGTGACAGTAACCTTCCGGAGGCACTCCACTCCTGGGTGAAGGCTGAGGACCAAACTGGGTGCACCGAGGCCAGAAGGTGATGTGACTTCAGCTGGGAGGTGGTGCCAGAACTAGAACTAACAACCATCTGACTCCCTGCTCTGTGCTTTGTCTTCTGAATGAACAATGCTGCTTCTTAAGTACACATAAGCCAAACTGCCTCTCAAATTGCAGCCATCTACTTTGAGTTCAGATTTGCACAGCATGACACGAATTGGGCTGCAAATTATGCAGAAAACAGCCCTCACATCCATCTGTGATGTCAGAATCCCAAGTACAATGTGACCTGTTAGCATGTAAGTGAGTGCAGTGTACTGGGTCTGATTCCTTCCTTCTGCAGCATGACGAATACCCTCCCAGCTGCATTCGGCCCAGTGTGATGAGGTTAAATATGATTGAGGTAATGCCTGTGATGTGATCACGAGCAGATTTCATATCCAAGGGTGCAGGCAATTAGATTCCTTTTTTTGTTGTTGTTGTTGCTGAATGGTATAGTAACTAGAAAAAGAAAACACACAAATACGCTCATACCTAATGGTAAACTGAATTTATTTCCTCTTGGAAAACAATTCCAGTAATCTCCAGGTTCAGACCGCAGAGTAAACATTAATAACAGTAACATACAGGTTAGTTCAACTGATTCAAGAATTTGGCTGTGTGAAATCATTAAGGAAAACCTTGAACACTCAAAGCTTCAAATGTATCCAGGAAAAAAAAAATTTCTTTGACAGTCTACATAACAACTATTGCATATATAGTGATGCTACCTGTCACAATGCAAGGCTTACAAATATATATACGGGCCTTATCCAGTTGTGGGGTTCTGTTCTGTGAGAACATCTCTTCACGGTTTGCAAGAATCTTCAGCAATAAAAAATAGTCTTGGATTTCACCGTTGATATACCAAAAGAGAAATTCCAGGCTTAAGTATAAATAAAAGGAAGTCCAACCATAGTCTCATGAGTAACAGTTGTTTTTAATCTTCCTTCCGCGGAAATACTTTATCCTAAGCCATTTTGCTCACGCTTTTTATTTTTATTTTTTTTTTAAAATCTTGCCTGAATAGGGCCCAAGTCCACTTGTCTTTATAAGACCATCTTAGTATCAGACGACATAATGCATGTGCAACACTTTATATACAAGGAGTCTATCCGGTGCTCAAAAGTTCAAACACATGAACATCCAACAGCTTTGATAATACAAGTTTTATGGTACAATACAATGTTTCTGAATAATATACATTAACGATGAAAGTTTCGTGCAAAGAGTAAAACATGTTCCCTTTTTGTGCCACAAAAGTAATTCTCCTTTTGAGACTGTACTTGCACTAACTGCTGTGTTGGGTCATCGTATGATTCTGTGAAAAAAAAAAAAAAAAGAAAGAAAGAAAGAGAAGGAAAAAACAAACTTCAGTGATTTTATTTTTCAGACCAAGCACATATAAATCCTGATTGATTCACAGTGACATGAAAAATGTGTTTCTGCAGTCGGATGGTTAGGTGCTCCGGGGCCTTTCCTCTTCACAGCCCCCAGAGAGGCACAGACCTGGGCATCCCCTGACCCTGCTGCTGGGCCAGTGAGGCCCAGCCTGGACCCTCTGCCAGGGGAGATGGCTGGGGGGCACCCTGCCTCTTCTCTGCCTCTGCTGTGTCCTTCCATAACACCTCCCACCTCTCACCGTCTCTTATCTAAATAGGACCCACCTTCTACCGTCCCTTCTTATCTACATAGCACCCAGCTTTCAAGGACCAGGGCAGCACCCTTTTAACAGTCTCTGGGCCATACACGATAGCCATTGATTCCATATGTTTCTGCTCTAATCCCATTGAAACTATGAATGTTGTAACAGCCAGGCCTCTACCCTTCTCCAAATGTGGGCATTCTAGGCAGGAGACGCCAGCAGGGCAGCCGCCTTCCTGAGGGTGGGCTCCGGCTGTGGTCCCGCCATGACTCAGGAGGCCACATCAGCCTGCCTGGACTCCTGTGGCGCGGATATGCCTCTGGTGTCTTTTGGTAGTCTCCTCTGCGTTCGTGATCACATGTCCCCTTTCTGAGTAAACCACCTCTTTCCAAATTATGAGAGGGCGACTGGGATACCCGGTGAGTTGGGACCACCAGCCAGGCCCTGTGGGTGGACACTGGGTGGGAAGCCTGCAGATACAGGCCTGGAAGATGTTCCCAGACCGGTGGAGCAGCGGTCGGGAGACGGCCTTATCTCTACTCCCCTCTGGCGATTTCCCGGAGCCGTGTTCTCCCACTTTCATTTTATCTCCCATCCGTCCTGATCAGAAGCCTGGGGACCAGCTGGAATCATCTCCACTCCCATGCTCGATCCACATAAAACCCTCTCCCCCTCATCTGCTCTGCTTCATGCACCGACATTGCACAAGTCTTAGGTCTTGTCTTACGGTTATTCGTAGGCTTCCCTCACCCTATGTAGCTAATTCTGGTGTTCATTCAGTTATTCATTCCCCCACAGCTTCTGTTGGACACACTTATCACCACCTGGCAGGTGCTGTAGCATTTCTAGTGCTCAGGAAAAAGGATTTGGCTGGCTGGATGACTGACCAGGCAGGAGCAAAAAGGCAAGCTCCCTGCCCCACACCTTCAAAATACTTACAGCCTAAAGAAAGTGAAGGGGGCATGTAATGCCACAGCGACATAGCCAGAAGTGTATTAGAAAGGAACATACAAAGGTCACTGCTACCCTTGACCCTGCCTAGCTGCTGGGGAGGGCTGTGCAGTGGGGCAGCACGTGGGCATTTTGGGTGTGAGGCTGGAAACCTGGCGACAGGATGCAGCGAGGCACTACCTCCGAGAGACCCACAGGCCTTAAGGCAACAAGGCAAGACCACGCAGGGTGTGTTCATGGGTCTGCAACGTGCTCAGACTGGCTGAATTCTTCCAGAGTGTTCTGGATCAAAAGTACTGATGAAATGTGGAGATGAGAGTATGCCGGGGGGATGTACCTCACAAAGGAGCTCAGTTTGCCGTGCAGTTGAAGAGGGGCTGCTGGTATATTTTAAGCAGATAGCTTCATCTTAGAGACGTTTCTTACCTCTTCATCCCCACAGCGAGCACTCTCTCTGCTCAGTGGCTATGTGAGTGGCAGGGACCCAGCTACCACCCGGCACAGCAGGGGGGGACCCAGCTGGGAGCCTTTTGGGGAGCACCTAGGCCTTTCTTCCCCTATGGCAAACTTAGCTCATTTTTGAGGAAGGCTGATGACCATTAATAATGAGGGACATCATTTCACTCTCTCTTATTTAAAACACACCTGTTTTTATTAATTCAGTGCTAATTTTCTGAGTACCAGTCTCAAAACATATCCAGGAAGAAACTATTTTTATGCCAACTCTTTTATCTGTGCATTGATATTAAATAGTTCTGAAAAGTATTTTTCAACAATACATAGATTGAAAGGGTCATCAAAGTATGAAGGAGACCCAAAAACGTTCCTACTTCCTTAAAAATCAACATAACTATGTTCAAAGAAGTTGTGAACAATAAACAAGTTCGGTCACTCAGAATACACTGCCTCAGCTTTCTCAGTACTTTTTGTTATCTCAGAATTGAGTCTGATGTTACAGAAAGGCTTGTTATTTAAAAAAAAATTACAAAAAAGAAATCAATACAAGAAGATATGACAAAAAAAGTTGAACATCTCTAATCCAAAAATGAGCACTGATGTGTTACCACGTGGGTAGCTGAGATAATGACAACTTTGCTTTCTGATGGTTCAATGTAGACAGATTTTGTTTCATGCACAAAGTTATTAAAAATATTGTGTAAAATTATTTTTAGGCAATTGTCTGATTTCTTTTCTCAATGTATTTATCTTCGTTCATTCTTTTTCTTTTTTTTTGCAGTTTTTGACTGGGGCTGGGTTTGAACCTGCCACCTACGGCATATGGGGCCAACGCCCTACTCCTTTGAGACACAGGCGCCACCCTGTATTTGTTCGTTCTTTACAAGGTTTTTGTTTTTAGTCCTTATCTTAAACATTGTTATTGTTATTAAATTTTAAGCCTTTTTAATTTTGTGAAGGCAAAAAGTGGAATGCAAATAAACACATGTATATGAAAAAAAATTATTTTTAGGCTATGTGCACAAGGTATGATAAACATAAATGAATTTCACATTTAGACTGGGGTCACATCCCCTGGATATTTCATCATGTATATGAAAATGTCCTAAAATCCCAAACAATCAGGTATTTGAAACATTTCTGGTCCCAAGCATGTTGGATAAGGGATACTCAGCCTGTAGTTACCTATAGGACAGGACACAGACAGAAATACAGGAGCTTTCTTTTATTTCACCATAATTGAAGTTAAAAATAAATCAGTTGAATAACATTATTTGTAAAAGTTTAAGTGCTTATTATGGGTACTCCACATTGGAAAGGATTTTAGCGGTTAATAGAGGAAGCATGTTGTGATTTCTTCTGTTTGTATGTGTTCCTATATCAACATTCTGCAAAACAATAACCTAAAACACATTACCTATAATCGTTGGCAATGTTGTGTCTTCTACGTTCTTATCCCACACCGAAGCCGTACACATCTCTTCAGAGGTTCACAGAAATGAACACATACATACACATCACTTATTGCAACAGTTTGAAATAGCGTCTATAAAGGAGTTACATTTTGCATTGAAGAGGGAAGAATAGGAATCATTTTCAACAACAGCAAGATTATTAAAAATATTGTGTAAAATTATCTTCAGGCTACGTGTAAAAGGTATACTAGAACCGAAATGAATGTATGGCTTGTGCGATGAAAAAATAAAGAGCCTCCGTATAAGTAATGTCAAAATGGAATGTCTGACATCAAAGACAGAAAGTCCTCTTGGTGAGTAAATACCTGCAGGCCACTGAGATCCTTTATTCTTGTTTTTGTTTGTTTTTTGATATTGTTCCAGCCAACTGAGGGCTATGACAAGGTTTCTCTAGTCCTGACTGTTCAGCATCGATGGTGGTTCCCATAGTGGGAAGGGAATAATCCTACAAGTTCTTGGACATTGGGTCTATTTGTACAGGGAACAAAGTCCAGAGGATTCTGACCCTTTCCCAAGGGCTCTGCCTCACCACCTTTGAGGATCCCGGGGCTTCCCCCTCCCCCAAGTCATATTCCAAGTCTGCTGAAAACACAAATGGTCTAATTTCATTTTCTGGAGGGAGGAAGGGAATATCTGAGCCACACCGTTTATCTGATTGGGTTTTTAGATTGTGGCGTGAACAGAAGTCACAGTCTACAACTTTACTAAAGACCCCCAGACAAGAGAAAGAAGAAGTCGCTTCGCGGGAGCAACTCAGTGTTTCGGTTTTGTTTCTTTAATCACAGACACCATTCCTTTAGGAAGAGAACAGGAAGGATGGCAAGCAGACAGAGGAGCCCTGAGCGGCGAGGGTGGGCTCCGAGAGGGCCGGTTTACTCTGGCCTTGGCTACTTGCCACACACAGAACCAGTCCTGGGTCGCCAAGGATGCAAACGCAGGAGCAGAAAGGAGGGAAATGCTGCCAAGCGGTCGTCAAGCAGCCTTCTCTGTGCAAGAGTTTTCAGCTCTTTAGGTCCAGAGGAACGCACTATGCTAGAACAAAGCAGTGGGTAATCTCACCAGTGTCACACAGCAATTCACAGTCCCCAAAGTACTTTAACGCAATGACAGGTTATGAGAAAAAATCTCTGTTCCAATGAAGGGAAAGCGTTTTACATAATCGGGAAGAACATCAGTGCAACATGGGTGGAGGTGGGGGGTGAAACAGAAGAGGAAGTAGGAAGAGAAGAAAACTTCTGTAATTCCACAGAGACCCATATTCTACTCTGCAAAAAGCCATCTCCTGGAGACCCCATGTCTAAGTAACTGAAAATTGCAAACCATTAATCCCAGTTATGAACAGTTGTTTTACACGAGGGGGGTTTGTGTTAAAAAAAAAATCAAATCCACAACACACCTTAAAGCTTAAAAGAAGATCCATCTAGGCCTGATACCTTAATAGCAAGGTTTCAAAAACACTTTCTTTACTGTAAAGGGCCCCATTTGGAAGGAGCGTGCTCTCTCTTTTTTTTTGTCTCTATAAATGCGAAATTAAACTTAGAAAGCTAAAAAACAGATGAGGGCCTTAAAAAATTCCCTTCTAGCACTGTGCATTTCTTTTTAAATATGAGATGCCTTTCGTTTTACAAGACTGGAATTCTCATTTTGGGCTTGGCACTCTAACAAATGATTAATTCAGCCTCCTTCTTTCTGAGAGCTGACCACATTTACTGGTCAAACGGTTTAATCCTATTTAAAATGCAATCCAAGAAAAATATTTTTAAATAAAAATAATCCAGGATCCTCTGAAACTGTGCGCCTTGGCTAAAGTGATCCCACTTTCCTGAAATTTTGATGTGAATTTGAATTTCTGCACCTAGAGTAATGATGAAATTAAGCTTTGGAGAAAATCCAGGGGAATCCACCTTCTTAGGGTTGCAAAAATTAAATTCCTACCCCTAAAGTTGTGCCCACAGATTGCCCTCACTTTTCCAATTCTTTGGCAGAGACCAGGTCTCGTCTGTGCTTGGAACCCAGCCTCTGCTGGCATCGGCAAAATGTTAAGTATCAATGGTAATAAAAACAAAAACAAGGTTTGAATGGAAGTTTTGTGAAATCTGTTGATTCAAAGATTTTAATCATTTTTACCATGACTTGTCTATTTATAGGCTTTTGTTTCAAACAAATTCTGACAAGCTCTTAAAACTAAGAAAGAGCCGTCATGCTATTTTAAACAGGAATGGAAAAAAACAAAACAAAACAAAAACCTAAAAACAACAAGCTTTCCACTAATTCACTGTGCCATTAGAATTCTGAATTTAAACTGCAGTTGTATTCAATTTAAATGAGATGTTTTCCAACCAGATGAAATAGTAGGCAATTGTGGCTCAGAAACAATGCAAGGCGGGAAGAAATAAAGAAATATAAAGATTAAATGTGGTTGTTTCTTTCAACAGATGGTGACAGCACCATGGCAGTATGTTGTTTTTCCTTTAGTTGAAGAACACAAACATCCCTAATCAATCATCACTGATTAACTAATTATATTACCCTTCCTTTTATCACTTGGGTTGGACCTTTATCTGTAAACATTGAGAATAATCAGTATGCTCTTATTTTTCTAGAAGCTTATTCAAGTTCACAGAGAGTTGTGCAGTTATAGGCTGCAAACAGAATTCTATATGACTGTCAACCTTTAAGCACTACTGCTTTATTTTTTGTTTTTTTTTTTTTTAAACAAAAGCAATTGGTTTCCAACAGGCTGGATAATAAGTCTTTTGACCTGCATTCTTCTTTGACCCATTAAGGTCACCCCTGTGCTCGGGCATATAGCTGACTTAGGAAATGCCTGCAAGACCTGCATTTCATCTCCTGCCCACTCAAAATAAAGCTTTCTTTAAATGTGTCTGTGCAGGTCCCCGAAGGCCAAAGAGGCATCCCTGCAGTGGGCAATGGAGGGACAGAAGCTTCTGCCTTTATTAATGAATGCAGACCATTATGAGTCTGGCTGGCTCCTTCCCTGTTCCCAGAAGCATATACTGTACGTGACTTAAAATGCTAGAATATTGACACAAAGCAAGCCGGGCACCCCTAAGGAAAATTACTCCTTGGATATAATGTAGGCTCGTAACAGCTATTAGAGTACAAAATAAAACCCTTCGGGATCAGGCTGACATATACCGCATTCTACCTAGTCCTCAAACATTAGAAGAATTTCTTTGTGAAGGCATTCTCAAGGACAGCATTAAACTGACTTTTGTAGCAATCTGCAACAGCTTTTTGGCTTAGAGCTTTTAGTACTAAATCTCTGGTTTGAATCAATGTAAGTACTATATCTTCTACATTAATCAATACATTTGGTTCGATACATGTTCTATTATACTTTCTAATCAAGATTTTTACATTTCCACCCTCTCCCTTTTTCATTCCCAACTTTTCCTGCTAATAAAATAGTTTTAAAAGTGTATACAGCGAATGATGGGAGGATGCTCAGTAGAAAAAAAAAGTCACAGTGGCAAAGGATGTGTCTTAATAAGATTAATAGGATGTGTTTGTTAATAAATTAACATTTTCAAAATCCAATTACAAAAATGCTCATAATTTTAAATTGAGTAAGAGTAAATTGCTATAGCTCTGGAAGTAAGTACCATTAGGAATGCTCTACAAATCACCCCTAAGAATCCCATTTTGCCATTCCGAGGTTTTCACTGCCCGCAACTATATACTTCCTAGCTCGAGAAATTTGGAGTGTTTTCGTGGACCTTACCTGGTAAACATCAGGAATATAACTGTGAATATGTACATTTTTGTGAGCTATCATATAGTTTGATGAATATTCTTTAAAAGACAAATGTATAATATTTTCCCAAAATGCTCTGAGAAAAAAAAAATATATATATACACACACACACACACACACATATATATATGCATAGTGGACTTTTTCATAGCCAGGAAAGTTGACTCATAATTTTTACATTTGCAGAATTTACTAGAAGGAGGTTCTATTTCTTTATTATGACATAGCAATGGCATTTCTGAGATGGTCTGCCGTGTGCTTCTGCCCCTCTATAATGCCATAGATGTTGCATTTATGATCATGTTTGCACAGACAGAATTTCCCTTTTTATTTTTTCATATGATAATGTCATCACCATGAACTTAGAGAGACACTGATACATTTTCTTTGACATTTAACTGTTCACGTGGGCTTGGGCTGACATCTCAAAGCGTTTTCTGGGATGACACTAAGTCGTACTAAAGCAAAGGGTGAAATGGCAATATCAGAAGTGATCAGAGAAACACAAGATATTGAAGAAGGAAAAGGACTATCAGGCTATTTAGTTCATCCACTGGCAGGGGCAGATCTGGTTTGTAATGTTTACATACTCTAGGCCCATTTTAAATGATTCTAGCAATAAAGTTTCCATCATACCTCCCATAGGAAGTAATTTCACATTCTGACAAACCTCCCTGAAGGACATTTTTGTTGTTATTGTCCTCTGCATATTTATGCTAAGTAAGTCCAGAAAAGGGTGAACTGAGATAATCCTAAAGGATGAAGCCATAATATAAAGTTCTTCCATCTCATCTAAAGTAACCCCAAAGACAAGCCAGTATATAAAGTGCATGTCAGGTGGTGCCTGGGACTCAAAGGAGTAGGGCACCAGCCCCATATGCCGGAGGTCGCGGGTTCAAACCCAGCCCCGGCCAAAAATTGCAATAAAATAAAATAAAATAATTTAAAAAAATGCATGTCATTCCCTTGCTAGATTCTAGCAAGTTAAATAGATTCTAGAAGGTCTGTGGAACTTGCCTAACAGTGGGGTTTCCCAACTTCAGATGTCAACTATTGACATCTGGGGCTGAACAATTTTTTTGTTCTGGTGAGCTGTCCTGGGCATCGTAGGATGTCTGCAGCATCTCTGGCTTCTACCAAAAGCATACCAGGGGCACATTCCCAATTGTGACAGCCAGTAGTGTCCCCAGACATTTGCCACATATTCTTGGGCAAGAAAAATCTAAATTAAGGACCACTGCCTTACACTTCTTGAAAAAGATTTGTGCGTGAAAATGGAAGCTTGCAGATAACGAGAGGCCTGCATCTAAGAAATCTGAAGAATGGTCAGGGAAGAAAGGATCAAAAGGGGAAGAAGAAGTGTTGGCCTATGCAGTGTGTTGAGCAGCTGGAACCAGGCAGTCTCATTATTGACAGGTTTACTGAGATGGTAAGAAACTGGTGCAGCAACAGGAAAGGGTGGGTATCGGGAAGACACACGATTGTTTTGCATTTGTTTTGAAAATACATTGAGCTTACAGTGTCACACATGAGTGTGCTATTTAGTCTTCATTCTAAGAGGCATCACCCCCACCCCTCCTCAAAGAAAAGGCATTGCAAAAGGACACATACATTCTACAGATGACTGTATTGCATGGAATTTTACTTAATATAACGTAGTCAACGGGTGAAAGTGGGGATTTGTCCAGAAATCGCGGAAATGATTCTTTGAGATATGTAATAAAATGGTATTAGTTGTGTGAAGAAGTGAGTCTCTCCAGAAATGCTTACTCCTTTAAGGACTTACAAAGATTCTCCATGTACCATTGATAAAGAAAGACATACATTTTGGTGGCAATCAGCTAATGTTACTTTATTTATAGCTGCAGTCTAATAATGCATAAAAGGTCCCAAATATGAAACTCCAGAAATTAGTACCTAGGGTATGGAAGCAACTGTCTACTTTGAAACAACTACAGAGCTGCCACCCTCAATTTGCCAGTCTGTTTCAGAGCTGGAAGGGATTGGGCAGCATCTGGTCCAGATCTCATTTTACAGATCAGAATATTAAGTATCAGAGAGTTGAAGCCAACTTGCAAGATTTTATAGCCTAGTCCAGTGGCTGAGCTGGCTGCAGGCGTGGAGCGATTTTCGCATGACACTGGGTGCTATGCTGAAACCTGAGTCTGGGCCGGCTGCAAAGATGAAGGATGCTTGTGGCCACGGCCTACACATTTGCCAGGAGAGACGGATACTGTAGGCCACAGAGGAAGGGCCCTTCTTGGAGAGGCTGTGGGCTTTACTCTCAGAGGAGCCAGACCTGCATGGTTCTGGAAAGATAAGGAGGAAGAGCGAATGGCTCCTGGAAGACAGCGGAGCCAGAGCAAAGCTCAGAGCCCAGAGGGTAGGAGGCAGAGACTGGTTATAAGTTGAAGAATTCAGGGTGGGGGTGATGCTTCTTAGAATGAAGACTAATGAGGCTATTCAGGGAGATGGAGACTCAATTCATAAAGTGCCATTTTCACCACATTTCCCCCCCAGAAAAGTCTATGGGGGTGAACAATGTAGGAAGAACATGCAGCTAATTAGCCTTAGTCTGATGTGAGTCTTCAGATGCCTGAGCACAGACTGTTTAAATAACGCAATGTTGAGTTGCTGATGTAGAACAATTCTAAGTATTTCGATGCTTAAACATGATGGAGAAACAAAACAAGCATTTGGTCCAAGAGGGCAAATCCTGCTGTTAGGTCATACATGGAAAATCCCATTTCCCATTAAGAATTTAAAAACAGTAGTAAAATTTTAGTTGTAAGCTGATCCCTGTCTGTTTTGCATACCTGACAAGCTTGAAAATGTCTCTCTTTGGAACTGACAATAGCGTGTAGAAGGCTGTGAGGGGAAAGAAAGGTGCTGAATGAGAAAATTGGCTAAAAACAGCAGAACGGCCAGTGAGAAATATGTTCAGAGAACAAAGTTTATTTTTAAAAGAAAACACTGAATCAAGCTACCTGTTTACATACAAGGAGCCGACAAAAATTTCAATCAAACTATACAAAGCCAGCAAGAGTGAAAGAGGCTGGGCATGAAGATTCTGCTCAGATTCCAGAATTGCAGGATTCCAGCGGATTGTGGGACAGAAGGCTCTGATAGGCAACACTGTCTAATAAGATATTCAGGGATTAAGTCGGCGCTTCCCAGACAGATGTGTCCATGTGCCAGTTGTTGCTAAGCTTTAATTTTTTTTCCCCTGTAATGTTTAATTTATCACACTGGCGCTTTCTAAACTAGAACATCTGTAAACAAGGTTAAGAATGACCTCCTTCCAAATTTACATCCACGAACAGTGCCCTTTCTTCGTGCTCTAATTTTAGATACCTTAAAGATAAATAAATCTGTGGATGGAAGAAAAAGGAAGGCTTGTCTGACACCGTAATGTGTTCATCTTGAGCGAATACAAATTTCCTCTCTGCCAGGCTCTCGGTGCACACAACCGACTATGCTACAGCCATATTCAGGCGTCCCCTTCCCAGTCAGACGCAATTAAACAAACTTCTGCTAAATATTTAACAGCCTTGTGTAGTAATTAGCAGGAAATAATGGAAGCTTAAACTGATAATTGCGCAGAACTGTCCTCTTGCAAACATAACAAAATTCCTGCTCCTCCCTTATCTCTTAAATTTTGAATCCCAGAAGGTTGTTTTTAGAGAATTCTGTTAGTGAAATTAACTATAATCACATCGCTTGGCCCAGCATCTTGCAGTCAAGTTGGGTTGTGTTGTAGTCAGTGACAACATCCTGCTGGCATCCCTTACTTCACTTCCTTGTTTGCAATCCATTGAAACGTAGTTATGTACCGAAAGATGTTGGAGCAGGGCATTGATTTAAAAACTGACTGGCAGGTTTAGGATTTAAACTCTGGTCCACCAGATTCAAAAGGTCATCTGATTAGAATGGGAGAAGCACAGGGCGTTGTAATTTATATTCAAAGGGTAACCTTTGTAGGAGGAAGGAGGGAGCCAAGACTCTTTCTGCTTTTTCACTTGATAGGGACAAGGGCTCCCTTCAACCCAATTCCAATAATTATGAAAAACAGATTATTGAACGTGGGTAAAAGCAAAAGAAATGCCACTTGCTTGTAGTGTATTATTTTTTCTATTAAAAACATTTCCATGGGGCGGCGCCTGTGGCTCAAAGGAGTGGGGCGCCGGCTCCATATACTGGAGGTGGTGGGTTCAAACCTGGCCCTGGTCAAAAAAAAAAAACACTGCCATGCTCCCTAGGAGGTAAACTCATGTAAGAGGAAGTCAAATATATTATAAATCATTAAGAATAACAGAAAAACATCTTTCCCTCTTATAAGCAACAAAATGCTTGTATGCTAGGATAAGTGCTTTCATAAATATAAAATATTTACGTAAATTATTTCATAAATATAAAATATAAATATCAAAATAAAACTGTGAAAGACAACATATTGATTTCCATAATGAAACTATGTGAAGTATGAGTCACATCCTCAGGTGTGTGCTACACGTGTGCATGTACATTTCCACGCCTAGCAAGTCTGTGTTGTGCGGGGCAAAGAAGAATTACATACGCGCGCGTGCAGCTTCTACAGGTAAACTCCCTGGTGTTTGCCTTTGATCTTTCTGTCCCTCAGAAGACATGTTCCTGCAGGGAGAATGCAATTAGAAGGAGCCCCAAGTAGCCCTTGCTTTAAATTCTAAGAAAGTTGTATTTTAAAATGCAAGTATTTCGCAAGTCTAATTCTATTTGATTGTCTCTCATTCTAAATAAAAAATCCTTGTTTGGAGAGAAAGGAAGAAAATTCACACTCAAGTTTGGTGCGTATTTTTCTGCTTTCTCTCCTGCCCTCTGTCCCTGTATGTTTCTGTGTATTGTAGAAGTTTCCGGACCCCTTTCTTCAATAATCTCTCTCACTCTCCAAGCCCTAAAACCATCCCACTTTATTAGCAAGCTTGCATAGGTGGGTATTTCTTACTGTCTGTTAAACCTTGTCTTAAAACATATTTGCATTCTCTCTTGTCACCATTTCCCCTTGTCTTAAGACTCTTTATGTTTTTAAAATGGCAGAGTTATCCTCACTCTCTGTGCTACAGCTACGAAGAGCTTCCATTTGCTTCAGAAACCCACACGTGAAACTCCCGTCTCCTCCCTCCGCCTGGGCACTTTTTCTAGCTTTGTTTCTAGTCTCTGGGGGGCAGTTTCTTCATCCCTCACAGTCTACAGAACTACTGGGTAGATAGTGTTTTAATTCCTTCACACAGAGATGTGCTGTAGCTATGGTGAGAGTAATCTATAACCCTCACATCCTTAAATAATTTGCTACTCCAGTTAATTCGAATTTATTACAATAAAGCAATATAATTAAAAAAAACTCTTTAAAATGAAGTATTTAACACGATCCTGGGAGAGAGACATTCTTGAGTAACAGAGGCCCAGGCAGCAGGCACAGTGCACGCTCATGCAAATTCAAAGGTGAGCTGTAAACAAGTGCACACAGCAACATTGCCATGCGTAAAGGGCCGGGCAACGGGAAGCCTCATTCTAATCAGTCCTCAAAGGAACCTGCCATACAGAAGTGGCACTTATTCTAATTTAAAGCCCTCATGCTTGCTTCAGTGTTGCAAAATTTATAAAAGAATAACTTCATTAAACCGCCCGACACTTCAAACACAAATGCAAACCAGCCACAACACCGAAGGAGCTGGACAAGAGGAAGAGAAATATTCTCAGAGAGTTGTTAACGTCGAGATTAAAATAGAGTCTGCGTTGCTGCGCTTCTTTTTCTGGGCGACTTTTCTTCACCAAGGACTTTTGCCACAGAGCTCTTTACTTCTGTCACGAGGCCTGTGGCTCCCGTGGTCTGCTTAATAACACTGAAAAGCCATGTCACATGCCGAAATACATATGGCAGTCCACAAATGAATGCTATTCAATGCGCCTTTCCTGGTCTGCAGCGGAGATTGATTCTGAACACACCGCTATTACAGTTCCCATTTCCTTGGGTATATATTTCAGACTCACCTAAGTTGTTGAAAAACTAATGTTGAAAAAAAATTTCCCCCTTAACCCTGGCATTCAAGAAAGAAAGCAATAATAAGGGTTAAGTGGAAACAATCTACTGAATCCACGCGCAGCGCTGGAGAAAGTTACTGTCACATCCTAAAACACACGCTTTTAAGGAAAACTTCTTTTTTCTCCGCTGAATCAGAGAGTCATAGAAACACCACAGTAAAAATAACTTCAGGCTACACGCCTAAACTACATTGCACTTTGTGTCATCATTTCACGTTGAACTGTCAGCATATTCCTCAAAGTCACTTTTTTTTTGGAATGCAATGAAAAGACAAATCTAGAAGCCTCCTTAAAAACTCCAAGCCTCTGAGAAAGTGTGTGTCACCCACAAGTTAAAGTTCACGTGCTCATCTTGTGAGATCCCAGAAATGAATGGCTCCTCCCCTGCCCCTGTTACTCATCACCCAAGTGCCTACAAATTTGTGCTAAGATTTCACTTCAGAGACAATAGTGTAAGCATTCAAAAACCTTAAAAATGGTAATCCATGGGTGGGTAAGAGGAAATGGCCTTAGGGTGAATAAAAGGTGGACCTCCCCAAGGGTTATGAAAGAAAAGAGTGATTTATTCCAGTTGTCTTTCTGAATTTTGCCCTTGGTCAGAAGAGAGATGTGTTATACAGGATACTCAGGCCAGGCTGACTAGAGAAGAGATGGACACAGTGGATGTGAGATTTCAAAGGTATTACCAAAAATGCAGGATGACAGGAGTCAGATTATTCCTAGGAGAAACAAATACTGAAATGAATTTTTTATTGTCCTTATTGCTGAAAGCTCTTTTACATCCCAATAATGCAAGATGTTGGTCAAGGTAAGTTTGTATTCTTTTGCCTCTCCATGAATAAAATAAAGATAATCAGATGGAATGAACGAGCTAATTCAATTATGGGCAGCCTTTATTATATAACGAAATATGGACTGTTGGTCTTGTGGTGATGGCCACACATGAGGCAAATTCAGTGAAGGGAAACTTGAAGATTCGAATAAGAGACTATTTATATTCATGCTTAATATACTAGAGCTGTTTTGACTTTGAAAAACCACCAAAATAAAACAACACGAACTAATTAAACCCAATGTTCCAAAAGGAGACCAAAAAAAGGCCAACACAGACAACAGGGAAGGGAGCCTGAGAAGGTTCACCCCACAGGGTGTGATTCCTTGTTACGCCCCACAGTGGAGGGAGAAGGATTAGCAGGCTCTTTTGGTCTGCACCTGGAATGGTTAAGTGAAAACTTATTTGGTAGAACAACGTTTCCTTTCTAGGCATCTTGCTAGAAATGCAATCAGTCCTGTAACAAGAATGAATAGACTGTTTACAGCTTTGCTCTTGGGATGGAGACTTGTTTGAAATACAATGCTGGGCTGTCCTAGCACAGAAAAATCTTTTGGTCTCATCATCTCTTAAAAAATGCAATAATCAACCCAGGTTAGAAAGAAAGCAGCTCTGAATATGAGGGTCACGTGCAAAGGAAAGCCTGTACACAGCAAACACTAAAGGGAAAAAAGGTGGTGAGCTGTGAAGTTCAACACACATTTACACACCTCAGTCCTGCCTTCCCATTCCCCTTATAAATCTGCCCCAAGATACTATGGCATGCTGATCGCTATCTGTGCTGTGCTAAAGTGGAGGCCGGATGGTCTCCCGGATTCCTTATAAACTTCTCACCATTCTTCCCTACAGAGTTAACACTTTTGAAGGAGTTCACATCCTCTCTACCTTTTTATGGGCCACGTTTGTGCCCCCCGCAAAGTTGCAGCACAAACACAAATATGCTCTTTTCTCTTCTATTTTTTTTTTTTGAAGAGTAGAAACAGCTTCTGGATTTGGGTAGGCATCCCTCCCAAGCATAGGTAAGCATCCACGCGGTGTGTTTTTGAAAAAGACTCCAGTGAAAGGGAGGCAGGAGAGAGGCTGTACAATACCGCACAAAGTTGCAGACTGTTCGGCTACAGTCCAGAAAATGAATCCAATTTTTCATTCTGTCATTATAAATATTTCATTGCAAATGGTACTGATTTTCTGCAACTGTGGTTAAGCAGAGGGCCTCTGTGTGAATATTTAAGAATAAAAAAAAAATAAAAAGGAGGAAGACAACGAAGAAGAGGGAGGGGGAATTAAAGGTTAGCAACCAATTAATTTCTTACTTGAAATGTAAAAGATTCTGGGAGAAATTCAACAGTGATATAGTGTGTGACTCAAAGAAGAAGCAAAAAAAAAAAAAACATTTACTCTGCTCTTCTTCTGACAGTTTCTCATAAAATATCTGCAGTCCATCTATCTTTTAGTACTCCAGGCTCCTCTGGAGAGCAGAAAATGGTGGTTTAAAGCTCACTTCAGTGCCAGTCTGCGGGAGATTGCTTTCCACAGGACCCCCGCTGATGGAGGCCTAGGGGAAGAGGCCCAGGAGTTATTCAATCAGCCGGAGACTCTGGGGCGGCTGGGGGTCCTTTGAGGGCTGATTATAAAGCTGCCCTCCTGTTGCCTGCCTCGGAACAGAACGAAATGAGCAGCCTCTTGCTGAGCAGATTCTGCAAGAAGGAATTTCACCTGTCACGGAGTTTGTCAGAATTTCAGGATTTATCTTGGTGCAAAATTAATAAAATACCAACCAGGATTTCAGGCTGACTACTCAGCTGTGTCATCTCGAAGTGATCTTTCACCCAAGAAAACCTGGACAGTGAGGGCGGCTGTGCTCGCCCTACTTTTCCTTTGGAGAACGAAGGAGATGATGTGACTAATGCCACCCGAACATCAGAATGCCACCACGAACCAATTACACCCTAGGCTGGGTGGCGCGTGGGTGCCGCTGTCTGCGTGGCCTCTGTCTCGCCTTGCCGCTGTCGTTCTGAAGTCGGCCGAGTCTGAGGCATAAAAAGGCCATTTCTGCAGTTTATACCACAGTAGTTCCCCTATGGCACCACATCTGTTAAATTCATACACTGGTATTTCAGGCCTGGATTTGATTTATCTTTTGAAAAGGAGTACTAACAATGGAGTTTGCACAGATTAGGAAACATTACAAATGGATCTTGAACCAGCCATGAATAAGGTGCAGTTTCATCATCTGTTTTAACACACTCAGACTCCTCTGGTGTCCCCTCACCTTCTGGGTTCCCAGCAGCGGGCAGGAGTGGGGAGGGTGGGATAGGAGGGATTGAACACACAGGTCATGGGCCTGGGCAGGGTAGAGGTCAAGCCATCTACGTCTGTGAACCTTTGTTGGCTCTGAGCTACAAGAAGTCTGGCTCTCTCTGGTCCTTCTACTTTAGAATAGGGTTTGCACAACACAAATCACTGCACAGCTCTTTTAGGTGAAGTTCTATACGGCCTGGGGCCCCGAGGCAATTAGCTGTGGTTCTCGGAATGGGTGGCGTCACATCCCCAGTGGGCCAGGGTATGGGCTCTTGGTTAGTGCTCATGCCACCAGCTGGCCCAAGCCAATGGAGAGAATGGGCAGACATTTTTCAGGACCAGTGTCTTGGTCAGGTTCAACTTGCAGGACACTGAACTTGGGCTGAGAATGGTTAACTTGGCTGGTGACACACACCTTGCATTGCCTCCCTAGCGTCCTCCCTCCCACGCTCAGGCCACTGGCACCTGTTATAATCGGTGATTGGCTTCTCGGAGTCAGCACAGGTTTAAGGCAATCTCTGCTTCTCTGTTTTCTAATGGATATTCTCTAAACGAGACATTAAACAGTGCTGTAATGTGTTCCTTCCAGCTCTTCCCCTAGTTAAATGACAATTCCACTTTGGAAAACCACCTTTACAAATCAGTAGCAGACTGACAATATTAGAACCAAGAGATCTCAGAAAAAGTAACAGAGAGAGAGAAAAGAGAGAGAGGGAGAGAGAATTAGCGCTGGGCAGTGAGCACACAGATGATGGGGGGACGCAGGGTGCTCTCCGCAGGCTTCAGTGGAGACGCATTAACTCCACCGAGGGCTGAGGGCTTCCCACCAGTACTGTCATGAATTATAACTGAGTCTGGGAGTGAAGTCTTGGTGCCTGTCTCACAGCAAATATACTGCTCCATTTTCCTGCACGCTCACCTTTCACCCTTATAAACTCAAAGCACAGCAAAGCACACTGCTGATATTTAATGGTGTCACAGTAGCCTTTTACATGTCTAGAAGACACATAAGCTTAGCAGATGTGCTCAGTGGTGTAAGGAGGACAATTATAAAATTAAGTTTTGGCAATGTAAGAAAGGAAACCTTTTAAGGGCAATCTGGGTTTCCGGTGAGAGATGGTCTTCTGCCAGCTGGGGACACGCAGGACAGAAGTCGGCCTCCCAGACACGCTGGGCCTCAAGGAAAAAGCCCCCCATGAGAACTTTCCGCTCCCCTGGGAAAGCAGTCCTTGCCCAGTTAGTTTTCCACTCACTCATTCAATGAAGTTATCAATGAAGGAGACCTGTTATTTTAGGCAGTTTAAAATTTTACCACTTTTAAAGGACTCGTTTACCCTGCCTTTCACTCCCATTTAAAGCCTCCGAGTTGCTGTTCTAAATGACAGCACTGCAAGCACAGCTTTTAAGCACTATTCATCTCGCTGCCACATCTCAGGCTTTTACAGAACACCACTCTCTCTGCAATAAGGGGAACTCACTCCTCCATAGCTGCAGGGCAGAGCCTGTTCTGAGCTGTAGATTCTCTGCAAATATAACAATAAAGGATACAAATGCGAATTCCTCTTAAAATACACGTTTGGCTCTGAAGCTGCCCTGCCTTCCCAAACTCGATCAAGAGCAGCCTATCAATCTTTCTCCAAATGCACTTGCAACAGCTCGTCTCGCCCGGTGGGCCAAGGGATCGCCACATCAGTGGATCAAGGAGTTGCTGGAATGAATTCTTTGCTCATTTCAGGAGATTGATAGCTGATGTCTACGATTACGACATCTTTCTTACCCTAATTGTCACAACAGTTGGATAGGGAAGTGGTGTTTTCCAATAGTTAGATAAAAGTTTGTAAACACAAAAAGTCTATTTTTTGGCACTTTGTCTCTGCTAATGTGAGGAAACCGATCCATGTGTGGAGTGAAAACATCTAAAATAGGAACACATGTTCCAGGGAATTCCACATGCCTCTCTGCATTGCAGAATGTTCTAGAAATTTGGATTTCCAGATCTCTCCAAAGGATCTGACTACCCAGGCTCTGGGGCAGAGCTCTGTCTTTCCAGGACAAGCGTGCACAGAGACTGTTCTTCCTAATGGAGGCGGATCTTCCGGTGCTCTGCCAGTAGGCTGTCTTGGCGACGCAGAAGATGGCAGGGCCAGCAAAGCCCAGCCAAAGCAGAATGTGCAGAGGTGATGAGCATTTCCAGGAGGTGGGAGGGAGGGGGTGCAGAACTGGCCACAGCGCTCTTCAGTACACCCTAGCTGGATGTTCCATAAAGCCGCACTGATGGCAGCTCGGAGATGGCCATCTGTCGTCAACTCTGGGCCAGACAAAAAAATAATGTGATGGCAGCTCGCTGACAACAGGGCTGTTGGAGGAGGGAGTGAGTCCTAGAATGAAGAGGTGGTGTTCCTTTTTTTTTTAATAGCGAAACCCAGCATCAATAAGAACATCAAAAAATTAATGGATGGAGAATTTTTAAAAACTGAGCTGGGGTGCTGTAGAAATGATTCAAATGCAAATAAAGTGGTTGTAGCTTATTGCAATTTACCTCTGTTGCCTTTACTTCAATCATATTAACCACTTGATTCTTGAAAATTTCACTACCAGGACACATGGTGAAGCAGTGAGGGCCAAATTTAGAAAAAGGTGTGCCCAGGTTGTGCCTCCAAGCATGCATGCACAGATTAGGCATTTATTGGTACAAAACGGGTAATTGAAAATGCGTTTACTCATTTAGTCCAAATGAGTTCATTGTGACAATCATGTTTATCTTACTGCATGCGTGCTTAATTTCTAGATGCCGTTTTATTAAAAACCAAAATAAAACTACTTCACCTTTAGATGCATTCTGAATGCCATTAAACTGCAAACCCCCTCTTTTGCTCAAGAGAAAGCCCTAGCCTTTTTGCCACTGCGTAGATGATGGAGAACGTGGGGCAAGGGGGTGGGAAGAGAGAGAGTAATAGTCAAACCCAGGTTGGGTTAGCCATAGCCTGTTTGTGTCCTACGTGATTAACTTTCTGCCTTCAATGTGAGGCCAATCAATCCTGATTGAATTATCCAATATTAACAGCTGAAAGTGATCAAAAGTAATGGTGAAAACATAGCACCAATCAATAAATCAATGCAAATGATTTGGTTCCTGGAGATCCGATCAAATAAAAGAGAGAGATCAATTTAACCACTGAGCAAATTAAGTGGCTGTTGCTGAGGTACCAATTGACTCCCAAAGCCCGGCAGGCCCACAAAGCAAAGGAATGAGGCAATGTCTAAGATGGACCTGTTCCAGAACCACGTGCTCATTTAACACAATTTATACTCCTGTGAATGTCGGAGTCTCTGGGATGTGTGAGATTCAGACCCAAGAACGGAAGATACGAGGGGGCACAGTGGGTGTCAGGGAATGGAGGGCTTAGGAATGAGGCCATCCCAGAAGAGGTGGAAATTATGCTCCCCCATGCCAACTTTCCTCCAGACTGCCCATTACAGGACCCAGATGAGCCGAGTCTAGACATGGAGATAGGCAAATACCATGTATTTCCCACCTGTGGGGGCCCTGAGAAGTCCACAAGGGAAGAGACAAGGCAGGACAAGGTTTTGCATTTTACAATGTGAGTATAATAAAAGAAATTTTAAGCTCTGTTAGAAATAAAAATGAAACACTTGAAAAATATGGAAAAGTTATGAGAAGAAGATGGGGGTGGAGGCAACGCAGCTTTGAAGGTACTTCCTTTAGCTGTGCTGTCAGTAGTAACACACGGCATCTTTTCCACTTCTCCTGTTGCAAAGGGGGCTTTCAACCTCACTTGGAACAAAATATGAAAACAACATAAACTAAAACCTTTTTCAAAACCACACTCAGATCCCTCTCTTTGGAGGGCAAAATAAAACTTTTTGTCTTAGCCACATCTCTTCAACTGGGTGGAGGCTGGGGAGAAAAGTCAGCTTGCTTTGAAATACATTTCTAAAAGCAAATACAAATGTTTAGTTTTATAACCAGATGCTAAAAAACAAAGACTCCTAAGCACTTTAAAAAAGAAGGATGTTTAAAAATAAGAATTGTTACCTGGAAAATGAATGAATATGAAACTATGTCAAGGTATGATTAACTAGGAAATTATCTTAGAGAACTACAACAGATAATGAAGGAAAGTTCTGGTATGCCTGGGATAGAAATTTTATTTCCAAATAATTATGAATCATGTTCCTATTTAATTAGGTCAGCAGCAGGAAAACAAAAGGGCCAGACAGCCAAGACTCAGTGAGCGCCATCTTTGTTCTTCACACTGTATCCCTTTCCTTCCAAACGAGCAGAAGTTCTCTTGTGATTCTCCCTTGTGGAGAAAGAAACGCCTTCCTGTGGAAGACTTAAAAGAACTTACTATGTATTGCCTCGTTAGTGGCCACAGATATGCCTGTCTTATCTTTTCTAGTGGACTGTATATATGATATTTTTCAAATTATTTTTGGTATGTGATGAGTGCTGGCACCATAATGAATTAAAAAGCGATGGAATTATATTTTTATGAGTATTTTTAATAAATATATTTTCTTCCCCAATAATAGCACCTATAGCAGTATATAGCATAGCATTCGTGATGTAGACTATTAGCAAGAACTCCTAAGTGCCTCATCATGTATTATTTAATAATTTGAGCACAGATTTGTGTCTCCCTTACTGAAAGAGCAATTGAGGGCTAGTAACTAAGTCAGCAAGCGACCCAATGAGCTACTCACTGGCTACATTTTGAGGTGGTATTTTTGTCTTCTAGGTTCCATCTCATAGCCGGTAATTCATTTTTCCTTCAGCAATATGATTATGAAAACCAAGCACCAGATAAACTGTGGTGAGAAAAATAGGTGTCAAAATCAGGCAACTTGATAGAAAGGTGACCGAGAAGAAAATCAAACAAGTCCAGGGACTGTTACATATTTAAACCTTAGTGATGTTGGAAAGTCCTGGTACATCCCTCGTGATGTCAAGTGACTACCGTATCTTGAATGTGGAAAACCCTGCATTTATAATTTAATGAAGGGAAGGGCTATGTATCAAAATAATCTTTGATTTGAAAGGACTTGAAATATCAGAATGTCAGAGCCTAAAGTTCATCTCCCTTTATCCCCACTGCAGGAATTCCCTCAACCTCCATTGAATTAGTAACAGGATGCACGATGGAACTTTCTATGCAGTCACATTGGGGACAGGATGATTTGATCACTGCCATCCTGTGGCAGCTCTCCTAGAGGCACCAATTCAACCACCATTAGTGCACTGAAGAGACGTGGCCTATTCCACAGGCCTTTCACAAACATGCCACTCGCTCACACCTGCATAAACCACTCTGGACACAAGTATGCACTGGAGGATGTTATTCTTGGACCACAACCACCCTTTCTTAAGGCAGCTTCCTTAAGTTCTGCTGAAAATTTCTGAGGTCTATTAAAAAAAAAACATGCAAAACATTGAATGTATTCATTCACTTTTAAAATAATAGAATGTTCATTTAGTTCCAATAATGGACTCTTATTCCAAAGCTCATCTCCCTGCCTACCAGCTTGCTAGGTGGCCTTTGAGGTATATTACAATTTCCTGGAAAAAATGGGGGAAAACTACCAAAAAGGAAAATATTTTATCTTTCTAGGGATTATATGTATTTATACATATAGAGTGCCTATAGATATAGACATCTCTCTCTCTCTCTCCATATATCTATAGCTGAACTGGAATCTAGAACTTTTGGTCAGCATGAGTTAGAAGTTCTGTGAAGAACACAGCTTCTACATTGGTATAAGGTGTGTCCATGGAAACATATCTGGCCTAAATCTAAAAGGAATTATGGTCTATAATATTCAAAGGATGGTGCCTGAGTGCTTGAGCTCCTGAGGATGAACAGTGTATGATGAAGAATCACCTGCATTCTGACTGGCTTCACAGGCAGTGTAAATGAAAATAACACACCACCATATATGTGTGTACATACAAAGACACTTAGATGTATGTATGTATACATATGCCCCCACATGTATGAATGGATGTAAACATTGGCTTCTGTGTGTATATATCCACAAAAATTTGTTTCATGGTTTTAACTGTGTATAAACAGTGGAAAGAAATGTAAATTACTTGTTACAGTCAAGAAATAGTGTATGTGGAGTTTAAAAGATATCCATCGTGATGTGGCTGGGCAGTTCTGGAAGGCTTGCTTACCTTAAATTTCTTTATTATTCTCACCCTGATATAAGAGCCAACTGTACACCTAAAATTTTCAGATAAGATTTCAGTTCTTGGACATTTAGTATTATAGTCTCTTGTGACAAGTGAATCTTCTTTCTGAGCTTTAGTGGCATAAAAACATATAGATGAGTTCAAGTGGACTAAAATTTACATTTATTCTGCACACTCAGACATGGACCCCAAAGGTGGCTAATAAGATGGCTTCATTTTTCTATTCTGTTGTTATTATTTTGGTTACAGGTCTTACTTTCTACTGTCACCTTAATTTTAGTCAACTTAACAAAGCTGTGTCCTGGTTTATGTATGTATACCATCTGCATTTTCTATATAGAAAATAAAAGAAATCAATATTTAAAAATTAAATTAAGTCCATTTTCTTAGCACTGGTGTAAAAGCAATTTGGGTAATGAAAGCAAATGCATGGGACCATGAACCCTGAAGGTTAAAACATAAAGAGAAAAACAGTTTCAAAACTATTAAAAGTGAAGTCAACACAATTTCTTAATGTGTTAAAATGAAAGGCATTGCTATTACTGGAAATTTTAGAAAATAGACCAACATAGATATTCCAATGACTGTGGGCTATAGCTTTGTGAAATATGGACTTCGCAGTCAGTATTTCATCTGAAAGTTAGGATAATTATCACATGTCATAAATACTGCTCTTATTTAAGGAATAATACACATATTCAGCCTGAATAGTCACATTAAGATCAATTTTTTTTATATACATATAATCATATATATGTATATATAAATATAGCTATAGATCTATAACATTTAGGTGATAGAAAAAATAAGGCTCCTCAGTTTTAGATTATGGAATAAGCCTTGTTTTGGCTTAGATCACAAGTTGAGTGAATAAGTCAGTCATGTTTCCAGCGATGTTTGACTTCTTAACGTCACAAAAACTCAGAAAGTGTTTTGTGTTCTGTACTAAAACCTCTGTACTACTGGTTCTAAAAGTGTGGCCCAGGGATCTCTGGAGTCTCCTACAGTCTTTCAGGAGGACTGTAAAGTCAAAACTATTTTCATAATAATATTAGACATTATTTGTCCTTTACACTCAGTAGCTCAAGAGGAAAGAGTGCATTTCTCTAGCTTTCTCAGATCCCTAACATGCATCATAAAAGAAACCCAATCCTGAAAGATGTGCTCATCTGCTTAATTTTGTCTGCTCTACAATGGGGCAGAGGCCACCACTGCCCGTGTCAGGTCCTTTTAATGAAAGACAGTTTGGTTAGAATCTCTAATATGGTACAAATGTGAAAGCTTGTTGCAAATACTTTTTTCCCTCAAAATATTAGCTAGGTATCCATATTTACAGAATCTCTATAACTTTGATTTTAAACTTTTACTTAATTCTGCTTCACTGTTTACACACTAACAATATCACTAGGTGTACTGATATCACTAGGTGTACTGACCACATCCTTTGTAGAATTTTAAGACCACACAATGACTTAATCTTTGATACCTATTGCAGTAACTTAGATTATCATAAGATACATTAAATTTAAACAATAGTCTTACCTGGCTTATCTTCTATATTTAATTCATATACAGATGTAACAGAACAGAATTTTATCTTATCTTAGAGACAGAGTCTCACTATGTCGCCCTTTGGTAGAGTGCCACAGTGTCACAGCTCACAGCAACCTCACATTCTTGGGCTTAAGCGATTCTCTTGCCTCAGCCTCCCAAGTAGCTGGGACTACAGGCACCCACCATAATGCCTGGCTATTTTCTTGTTGCAGTTGTCATTGTTGTTTAGCTGGCCCAGGCCAGGCTTGAACCCGCCAGACTCGGTACATGTGGCTGGTGCTGTAACCACTGTGCTATGGGTACAAGCCAGAACAGAGTTTTTAGAAGTGATAAAATAGCAACTTTAGGCTCAGTGCCTGTAGCTCAAGCGGCTAAGGTGCCAGCCACATACACCAGGGCTAGTGAGTTTGAATCCAGCCTGGGCCTGCCAAACAACAATGACAACTACAACCAAAAAATAGCTGGGTGTTGTGGCGGACACCTTTCGTCCCAGATACTTGGGAGGTTGAGGCAAGAGAATTGCTTAAGCCCAAGAGTTGGAGGTTGCTGTGAGCTGTGATGCCATGGCACTCTACCCAGGGCGACAGCTTGAGGCTCTGTCTCAAAAAAAAAAAAAAAAAATAGCAACTTTAATTTTGGTTCACTGAGACATTATGACAATTAACTGGGCTTACTCATTCTTTCATATATTTTTTATTTAATATCCTTAACTTGCTGTTTGTTCATTTACACAATGATAACCAAAGTGATAAACTATAAATTCCTTATTTTGACACATAATTCGCATAAACCTAGTTTCACTAGGCACAAAGCTGCCTCCGGCCTGTTGTGGCAGAGGAGACTGGAGAGTAGGTGGGCTCCAAGTCCCTCATCTCTATCAGATCACCAGGTCACACCTTCCTTTATTTATTTCAGGGGCTAATTCAAAAATTAATGTACCCTCCATTTTAGACTAGATAACTTTATTTTTAATAGTAATGCTCATAATAAAAACAATAATTTTGACTTCAACTCTATTCTTCTCCATGGAAACCAGTAGGAGCTAACCAAAAGCATGTTCCTCTTAGATCATATCATCAGAAAAATGAGGATAAAACATTATGCTCATTTTCCAGGTGAAGTAATAGAAAAAAGTTATTTTTCTTTTAGAGGAAGTGACATTTCTGGAATAGAATAAGGTCTCTGACTTATATTTTTAACTACTAGTCAATGGCTTAGAAGAATCAAAATAACCCAACATTTACGTTTTAGAGTTCATACCTTAAATCCATACCCTTATTTCATTTTTACCTTCTGACAGCCTGTACATGTGAAGTTTGTTTATTATTTCTTCATATCTGAGGCTCAGCAAGGTTATGAACTAAGGTCTGTCACACACTGAGCAAGTGGAACAGTCAAGGCTAAAGCCAACAGCTTTGTTTGCCAAAATTTTCAACTACAAGGCTGTTGTTAAGCAATAATTACTCTATTCTATTAAATGCAAGAAATACATACTAGACAAAAGTATAGCTTCTTTTTTCTCTTCCCTTTTCCTTTCCAATGTTAAGCCCCTCAGGACAACAATAACCTGGACATCCATCCAGCTTGGAGCCCAGTGGGAACAGAACATGAATAAAACAGGATTTGGGAGAATGAGTCATGACAAGTGAGGTGAATGATCCCACAGTCCAATAAACCTGACCCCTAAGTCTATCACACTGGGTCAGAAGGTCCAATTATAGGTCTGTTTTAGTTCTTTTTATGATTGACAGCAGCCAGAGGCAAAATTACTTTGGTGTCTATTAATCCAGTCTCTAATTTTCCCTTTGCCCCAATCCACACAAAGCATCATGGTGGCCCAGGGTGAGTGATACTGTGAATCCAGATTTAAAATGCCCTTGTTTCCTATAAGAATAGCAACAGAGTTCAATCCCAGTCCTCGTGAGACCATTACCTGCAGCTCTGTTTGGAAGAAAAACTTCTGTGGACATTGTGTACAGTCATAGATCTTGTCTTCTTGTCCATGGGCAGAGAAAATATGCTGCTGCAACTTGTTTGCTTGAACAAATACTGAAATGATAAAAGAACGGTGAGCTTGGGTTATTTTGTTTCTGAAATGCCCTGAGTGGAGAGTCCCTGTGAACAGACAGAGCAGGCTGAACGGCACGCCTCCTGGGTGTAACTCACTGCCTGAGACCTGGGGAGAGCTGAGTCACATTTGCTCATGGTTGGGTCTCTGGCTTTTGTTAAGATGCACTCTACCAAGCACCTAATTCAACCCAAACAGCTCCAAAGTAAAGGTTTATGGAGGCCCTGCTCCCTATAAATCTTTTAAAAATAAAGCTGAAAATTGTCAAATGCACAGCTCTGTCTCAACAGAAATGACTCCTATTTCTCAGCAACCCACAGGTTAAGAAATCATAGATGCCAAAACCCTGTTTATTGTGTTTGCCTAAAGTTATAGCTAGCAAACAGTTCTCTATTTAAATGTGTTAATGCTAAAAATCATATCCCACAGCTACTCTGGGGCACTGTCTATAAATGTGAAACAGAACGGCAGGTAAATTCTCTTTGGATACTTTAAGATCAACTCAGCCTACACAGTGAATGCAAGGGTTTCAATAATATAAACATGTTCAATTTTAATGACTACAAAACAAGGCCCTAAGACTGTGTAACAGTTTACCTAGGAGACATACTATTAATAATTAAATTGTATATGCCAGAGGCAGTGTTTGGGTTGGCAGAACTGACTTCTGATGGATGCCGGGTGCACTGTGACCTAAACAAGTTTGCATCTACAATATTAATCTGTATAGGCAGGGAAAGGATTTATTAAAGATGCTGGCATTTGACTTTGACTCCGCTGTAATCATTAAAATTATTCTAATTGCCAACCAACCTAAAATATTAGAATACTGTTCTTATGAGTCATACATTTTAATCACATTTTTCATTACCTTAAAAAACTGCTCAAATTTCCTTTCCCACCTAACATGCTTTATATTGGAAGGGTTTTGTTTTGATTTTTTTTTTTTTAGTTTTTATTTCTAAATTACTTCAAGATACACTAAAACAATTCAGGTCTGTCTACACAGAAAATGCAGGCTGTTTATGATTAATGCATTTTTGTCTCTTTACCCACATCAATAAGAAGAAATGAAGTTTTATACAGATTTGCAACTAATCTCCATAGAACTTAATATATTTTATGGGGCTTCTGGCTACAACATGAAAGAACTACTTTATTAGGGGTCTTAACAGTGAAGGGACCTATGACCTAGTCCTCCTTTATGAAGACTTATTACGAGCTTTTATAAAGAATCCAGACTCTTGGCATCTTAAGATATATACCACTGATGGCAAAAACATAACAACATATTTAAAAATATATAAATTTGGAAGCATAAAAAGAGTTCTGAAAGAAGAATGGTGAGAGGGTGATGAAATGATGGGATGAATAATTCCAAAGAGGCGAATGTTAAAGGCAAGGCTGTCAACATACTCAGGTACTGTTTGGGCTAAGTGTGCAATGAACAGGGCCCCTCTCTGTTCATTTATTTATTTTTATTTATTCTTTTTATTTTTTGCAGTTTTTGGCTGGGGCCAGGTTTGAACCCACCACCTCTGGTATACGAGGTCAGCGCCCTACTCCTTGAGCCACAGGTGCCACCCCCTCTCTTTTATTACAGAATAGAAATCTATGGGCTAAAAGCAGTGAGTGAAGGTGAATAATCAATGCTTAGAATTTTGCTCTGCAAACAAAAAAGTCAATTCTGAGAGAAAGATGTATATAATAAGATTTCACAAATAAAGGGTAGAAATATATGTATATATTCCCCTGGCTCTTGCCAACAAATGAAAAGGAAACACAAGCCTCGAGAGGCTTGGCCACCGAGTCCAAGACCCAGGCAAAATAATCACAAAGGATTTTCCAATATTCTAAAGCTCTAACACCTCATAAAAGTTTCTTCTAACAAGTGTAAATTTATATCAGCTTCTACTTTAAAAATCCAACTTCATTGGAAATAAATGCAGCATCTCATCTGTTTCCTGGTTCAAAAGATTTGGGAGAGAGCTTTAATACTATCTTTTTAGTTCTTGTGGAGAATGTTGCAAAATTCTCCATGTTTAAGTGGCAGATGTGTGCTGACACCCCGGACACACTTTCAGTTGACTGTCCTGTGATTAGAAAGCAGCATTGTGCCAGTAGCCTTAGCCTTGGTAACTTTTAACATTGAGAGGAAAAAAAGTGAGCACAACATGGATGTCGTTGTCCAAATGGAAAAGTGCAAACTTCCTAGAGAACTTGAAATGCCATTTGTTCTTCCTGACGGTTAACCTTCCTGCCCGTCTGAGCCTTTCAAGTAGGCTGCAATCAATAATGCTAATAAGCAGAAATCAAACATCTTCCCCCCAAATTGAACTGAAGTCGTATCTGTAAAAAGCCGTAGCGGTGGGAAGTATGCTTGGGTAGGAAAGACAAGATGTGGCCTTAAAACTCTCCAGAGTTTTCCTGAAATAATCTTCCTACCTGTGAAGCAGACCGGGCACTTGAAAGTGCCTCCCATCCCTTCGAAGCTGTGTTCTATCAGGTGGCACTGGAGTTTGGCAGGGGAGTCGAAGGTCTGGCTGCAGAGTTTGCATTCGTGGTTCAGCCCTTCATCTGTCAAGGCAAATACATTCGTAGAAATGGTGAAACTCATGTAACTTGAACAGACTGGTGAGTTAGCCATAATCACATACATTAAACTATTTCCAGCACCCAATGTAAAGATGTAGTTATATGATTTCTGGTTATTTCAATATTATTTGTATCAATTTGAAACATTTTTTGGAATTTAAAATCCTAAAGCTAACCAGAAGTCAGACTTTCATCTTAGGGCTAATGTACTTTATTAAGCATTTAAAGTATAATTGGCATATCTATAATGAAGCATCTCCTTTTTTCTAATTATCATGATTTTGTTAAGCTCTGCATTTCCAAAGCCCTAAGATAAAGGACCGATATGGTAGTGGATAGCTTCTTTCTCTGGGCCTCTCCTCAGGTTTATCTAGAAAGTTCTAGAAGTTTGTATTTCAAACTATAAGGTTTTCAATGTCTTCTAATAAATAAAAACTTTCTATTTATTTCCAAGAATTTCTGCCAATTTTGAAATCTTATTAACACTTATAGTGCTTTATAAGAGCTCTTTTCTCTGCTTTGCATTCCCCGACCCCTATATGTTCCCAGGCCCTGGTTTGTAGTTTCCTTAACTTTGTAAGATACTTTCAATTTTAGCCCTAGATCCAGACTCTGCCTGTGTTTCTCCAAGGCACCGTTGTGAGCCCCAAGCTCACTTTTGACTAGTCTTGAATTTTTCTTGGTATCTCAGGAACAAGATGGTAGAAAACTATTTTCATGTATTAACATTGCGCAAAAAGTGAAGAGCCTGAGTTACAGGTAAAAACTGTTATTTTGATGTTGCTTTTCTTCATAATGCGTATGAATTTAAGATTTAAGTCTTAACTCATTTCAATGTGTAATCATAAGAAATGAAAACTAAGAGCATCTAAACTTACACCCTAGCTGTTTACTGTGTTTCAGACACTGTTGTTCTGTTTATAGCTATGAATCCATTAAAGCTCACTAAAACCCAGTGAGGAAAACTACTATTAGTACCATTTCACAGATGAGAAAAATGAGGTCAGAGAATTTCAATGGCTTTTCTCCGAGTCACAAGGGCTCATAATTGGAAGAGCTGGAACTTGATCCAGGCAGTCAGGTGTCAGGGTCCATGATCTGAACAGGCACACTGAGGCTGATGGGCTACTCCCCTCGGTCCCAAGACTACTTATTAAGAGGCAGAGCCCGCACTCTAACCTGGCTTGTTATAAAGTTATAGTTTTATATTCTCTTATTTGCAATTATTAAAAATGCTACTAAGGAACACTCTCAGATACCCTAGGTTTGGGGAAGAACAGACATAGTCACACTGTGGGGATAACAAGTCCATATGCCAAAGCTGTAACATATACTTTCATTCGGAGACAACACGCATGCGTAAGCCCTCTTGTAGGTGACAGTACTGGCAATTCAAAGCCCAATTACAAAGTGAGTTATTATTAGCTAACTAAGAGTAAAATCACTCTATTTGTATTCCTAATCTTTCTTCTTACACAAGTATTAGTCTTTAGAAGCAGAGGACAGGAATTTGTAAAAAGAGAAGCAAAGCACTAATTAAGCTACCCCGCACTGTCTACATTTCACAAGAGATAAAAACCTACTCTGTATTTGGGTGGCACAGTAAATTCCTTGATTATAATTATGTAAGAGGGAGTTTAATTGTACATACTGACATGACAAGGGGTTATACAAAAAGCTTTAGGGATTATATAAGATCAAGGGTTTTTCATCTGTTTCTTTTTTTTTTTTTCAGTTCTAAAGCCACCAAAAAATTTCCAAATTTTAGACATTAAGAAATATAAGAAACACTATGTATTACAGGGAACTGAATCAGCCAGCATCAGAAATACTTGCCAAATTTAAGAGTTTTCTATTTCCACTATGCTACATACCTTTACTTTGAATAGCAGGAAGGTAACTGAGGGTTCCCCCCCTTTTTAAAATTTTATCTGTTTTGCACAAGAATCAAGATATGGCCTATGTATATAAGCTGGTATATATTTGTTCCAGAATTTTTAAACAAGGAACAGTTGTGAAGTACATGTATAGACTTGGTGGGCATTGCTTAGGCATAATGACTGACGTGAGCATAGGTCACAGGAATGTAAAGTGATGTGTGCAAGCTAACATGTTCTTTATTGTGACATTATCTTTCTTTCTTTTTTTTTTGCAGTTTTTGGCTGGGGCTGGGTTTGAACCCACCACCTCCGGTAGATGGGGCCGGTGCCCTACTCCTACTCAAAGAGCCACAGGCGCCACCCATTATCTTTCTTTTTTTTATTAGATCATAACTGTATACATTACTGCATTTACAGGGTACAATGTGCTGACTCTGTACACAATCTAGAATGTTCACATCAAACTGATCAACATATCATTCACCTCACTTATTCAATTGTTATGTTTAGACATTTACACTCTCTTATTAAAATATTTGACATGTATGCTTATAATATACTTGACTATGAGTATTTTGTGTGAAAAAATAAGAGAAGGAAAAATAAAAAAAGCATATGGGTATGTGTGAGAGAAAAATATACTTTTCCATTTTTATTTATTTCCCACCCAAAGAGAAGAGAAGTTGGATCCCCAAATGTTAAATAATCCAATTCAGTCAAGTAAATTCACAAACCGGTGACACACAGTCACAAAGGTATTTATGCATCGTTAGTGCAGACTTATTTTTCATGGTTCTACCATTTATTTAGGAAGATTCTAGGTGACAGCAATGATAACAAGAACATCTAGCATCTTCGGAACTCTTTTTACATTTTAAAAGCACACTGTCATGTTGAAAAAATGTTGCAAGTTCTATCCGCCTTTTTAAGTTACACAGGGAGATCTTTTCCAATAAACTGATCTCCTAGTTATCTAAGAGAGAAACTATTTCTCTGAATTGTTACACAGCAAGTGATAAGATAAGCAAAAGTGGATAAATTATAAGACAGACAAGAGCACACTCACCCATTTCTCTCGGCTCTGTCCACTTCCCTAAACCCTTGCCCCAACCTCACGCTTGGTATGGCCTCAAGGCCAAGTGGATAACGAGAAACAGAGAGAGAGAGGGACCCAACACATTTTTTATAACTGGGTAATGTAATTTGTTTTGTAGGGTTTTAAAAATGGAAGGGAAGGCATAGGTAGTAATAGAAAATGGATAAAGCTTATTTATAATAAGAATTCCAAAAGTTTATCCTTTTGCTTTACCTCCATTCTCAAACGTTCTAGATTGACCTCTGTGTATCTAAAAATGGTGTCTTAATGTTCAAAGAATTTCTAGAAACTTTTGGCAATGGGAGGATCTGATGGAGTTAAGCCCCATTTCTTTTCAAATCTGAGCTCTCCATTCTTCTCCTTAGCTGGTATAAGGTACAACAGTAAATGGTAATTGATTTTAATTTAAACCTAGTGTTACTGATGTGACACTTTCAATAGCCCCAATTTCAGGTGAACCTAAGTCTTATGTTTAGAATTTTGCCCATGAAGCCACAATCTGCACCTTGCTCCCCGCTCATCTTCCTAAAAGGTGCCAAAAAGCTTAAGAAATTCAATCAAAATAACCATTTCTGCTCTCTGGAAAGGTAGCAGCTGACAGTAATTGGATAATACAGCCTGACTCATTTATTAAAAAGAGATTCAGAGTCAATTGATTTAATAACCATTACAATATTCCATTAAGGATATAATAGGCTAGTACAGCCCTATTTTTTAATTAAAAATTATAGATGGGATCTTCAGATGAAACTTCTAGATTTTCTTCCTTTTTGCTTATCTATATTCTCCAGATTTTCTACAATGAGTGCAATCTGTTTTTGTAGGTTATTTTGAAATTAAAAGAGAGAGAGGAAGAAACTTATCCTTTCCATGCCCTATTAATAAAGATTGATTACAACACTGAAATTTTGATAGCCAAAAAGTTAGGAAATGCACAATATTACAGTTTTGCACATTAGACTTAAAAACATTCTAGCCCACTATGGGTGAAAAGAGAAATTAGTACAAGGAAAGGAAGAAAGAAACATCTGAGTGCAAATGATTCATATGCATGAGAAGATGGAGCTTTCGGTACAAGCCTGTATCCCTTCCAGAACACACAGAATGCCCCTCTGCTGGATGTTGAGTGTGGGCCCATGCCAGCAATGTGGTCCACAGTCAGAGTGGAACCATCCCCACCAAGAACAGGCTGGAGGGCCGGGGGAGGGGGGTGGCTCACACCTGTAATCCTAACACTCTGGAAGGCCGAGGCAGATACAGTGCTTGACCTCAGGAGTTTGAGACCAGCCTGAACCAGAGAGAGACCTAGTTTCTACTAAAAATAGAAAAACTAGCCAGGTGTTGTGGCGGGTGCCTGTAATCCCAGCTACTTGGAAGGCTGAGGCAAGGGGATCGCTGGAGTCTAAGAGTTTGAGGTTGCTGTGAGCTACGATAACATGGTACTCTACCCAGCGGTGACAGAGTGAGACCCTATCTCCAAAACAAACACACACACCTACACATAAAAAAAGAACATGCTGGAGGCCAGCACCTCCCTGCCCTGGTTGCCTGCTGCAAGCCATGACCTAAGGTGGTTTGAGCTTAATTGAGAAATAATTTCACATGTATAGAAAATTTAGCTAAAATAATTATTGCCATTTGTTAATCTTCATTTAAGTGTGAACATAAATGTAAACAGGAATCAAGTCTACAGAAAAGAGACTGATGCTAATGTAAATATTTACTCCAGTATTAAATGTTTCAAAGGAGACGGTCTGCATACATAATTGGAGTACAACCTCACTGACTTAGCAGGAAACGTGATGATCATTTACAAAATTTTGTGCTCTAAGAATATACAATCGGCTCGTCGAAAGCCAGTTCAGAGGCAAATGAGACTTCTATGCCTCCAATTTGTAAAACCTGGATTTCACATAACTACTCATTAGCCAGTTTTTAACGAAAGAAATATTAGTTACCCTTTGCATACTCAAGAACGATTTTGAGTTATGAGCTCCAGTGTGGCAATTGTTAGTTCAACACAAGACACTGACATTTCAATATAAGCTTTAAATAAGAGAAACCCTTTAAGCAGCCTCCAGACTGTGTGTCCCATGTTTATACTCCTTTTCCTTCGATAAAAACAAAATCTAGAGCAGCTACAAGCAAATGTTCAGAGGTTGACTTACATGCAGCTGCTATTCCCGGAATCACTGGGGGCCCCCTTATATCGTCTGATCAACGCTACAGCCATTACTGAGGACCAATTTGTAACAGTTTATAAGTAGAGCTCCTTCTCCCACTTACCCTGGAGACTGGCCAGAAGGGTCCTCCAGCCTCTTCCACCGCATAAATCTATAGGCTAAAGTCCACGGATATAAACCCCTCCTGGCACCTCATCGTGTGGCCGGAGCCACCCTTAAAAGCACTGATCTGAGTGGGAGTAAACTCTGCCCTCAGAATCCGAAGCAGAGGAATCAAATGCCCTGCAGTTGTAATTTTTCCAGTTAGAGTGTGTGTACCCTTACATCCGTATATATATATTTTTAAATCCGAGAAAATGATGCCCTAAACCAATTCCCAACCGCCCATTCTCTACTTTGCTTCTCCGCTTCCCGGGGTTAATTTCCAAACACACATTTATAAGCTAAGGGTCTGAGGAGTAACAAAGAAAAGCCATAGATGACAAAACTCACCCCTCGGCTACGCTGGCTCGCCCTAGAAACCGGGAGTAGAAAAATAGGCAGACCGTGCTGTAATTTGCCACGCACACAGCCATCACAGCACTCGGCCGTGATAATTTGTCGTATTGTATACCGCACATATTTCACAACCGGAACATAAACACTCGGAGGTGCTAATTCGGCAATGGAGAATATCGCTTAGGTTTCAAAGTCTGCCAGCAGATTAGTCATTAAGCCCCCCAAGTAAGGCAGAATTTGAGGGTACCGAACATTGTGTGAACCTTTTTTTGCTTTGTCTACCAGTTTTAAAAGTTCTGTCTTTATTTTCTTGAACAATTGAACATGAACATGAATAATGCTTGAAGACTGACCTTAGCACCTCTTTGGGAGTTTTCTCACTGGTCATGTGGGAATGTTTGCCACTGTCAGGAATTCTATGTCACACGAGATAACGAGAGATACAAGCTTAAGACTCTTGCACCAGGAATATGAGGAAATAAATGCACGTGCCTACATTTGCTTCTCCACACACAAAATGCCTCATCTCACGAAAAGGCAAATGATACGCATCCCGGGTGCCTCAGCTAGACTTATGACAAGGTTCCAGCCTACGTTTAACTCAGTTACTGCCTGTTTCTGGCTGATAGTCTGAAGGCTACAGTGCTTTTGGACTTTCTAAGCAAAGCCACTGATATTGACACTGTTGTTTCCTGTCTTGAAAGTCTCACTATCAGCAGGGCTGGAGGAGGAAATGATTCAACTGGGGTAGGCTGCATGGTACCCAGCAGATTTTAAAGAGCCCAGGGGCTGCCTAGAGCCCCATAAACATCAGCAGCTTGGAAACTAGCAGGAGGTCCAGGTGGGTGGGGATAGGAGAGGCAGGCAGTGGGATTTTAGATGCTCTGAGATGCAATATCGTCCAATTCCTTGGCTATTATTATAGGTTGTGTGAAGTACTTATTAGGATATTCTCATGTAGGAGAAAACATGGGGCTGTTGTTCAAACAATAAACAATAAAAAAAACAACCCATAAAAAAGGTGGTTGCCCTCCAACTGTGGGGACTCAGCAGTGACATTTTGGCACAAGAGGGGAACAGGGATAAGTACACAGACTAAGATACTTTTCAAAGCTGACCAGCACGTTGGTACTGCTAAATCTTTCTTTCCTTTCCCAGTTTCCGGATATAAACATGGACCCAATAGCGAAGTCTCAGAGAAAATATTGTGCCAGAAAATAGCTTTAAAGGTAAAAATATTGTCCTCAAATGTTTTTACTAACCACAAACAAACATGTATCGGTGCTTGGAAAGGCACTGATGAAATCCCCTCTCCAGCCCAAGAGCAAACATCTATAACCAAGAAAAGAAGAAAGTAGCGCATATTTCTTAGTAAATGTACCATTAGCCGTGATAAAAGGGAGGGGTGGGGCAAAGGGTGGGAATGAAGATTAACACCAACTAAGTCTGAAGTTCATCCTCCAGTTCTAATTACAAATTAGAGCTCCTTTAAAAAACATAGCTTCTTGTAGAAGGCTTTGGCTTCCATATATGCCGCCGTGACTCACTGACAAGGGTCCAGTTCACTTAAATAGGCAATTTCCCCCTTGTTTATACTCGCCTGAATACAAGCAAGTAAACTTTTGTCTTTGGGAAAGTTTCTACCACCTCATCTTTAGTGCTGTTCTGTTTGGTCTTCATAGAAACTTTATGAGCACACAAAGGCAGTTACTTCCATTTCACATAACTGATCACGTACAATGTGATCGGAATTAGAACGTTTTCAATTCTGCAATGCATTTCAGCTTTTCCCTTGACATAAAGAATGGTGGGATATCTTAATACCCAGGAAGTGTGGAGAACTAAGTTTGGGGTCATTCACCAATTCTTGCTACGGTGCACATTTCAGGACCACAAAAGAATTTGTTAAGTTCTTTGATGCACTCCACGAACCTAGAATAGCACATGGCTCATAGGCGGCACTCAATAAATATTTGCTAAATGTATGGAAAATATATACTTAGCTAATCCTACATCTAATTTCATCAGGAAAAAATGCCAAGATAGACAATAAAACAATATTTATTTTTGGTCAGTTGGGTTTTAAAAGTTTGCTCCATTGTCTTATGTATTAAACCCTGTGAATATAACATAGTGAATTAGCCAAGTGTACCTTCAGAGCTTAGTTTCATTATTCCCTGAAATAAGATTAAAATGCCCCAGCAAATAACACATTACCAAAGTAGCTGCCTAATTTGCCAATTTATCACTGGCCAGTAACTGATGAGTCAAAACTCATTCCTTATTTCAAGAACAAAAATGTTGCTAAGCATTTTATATCTGAAATACAAAAAAAGTACCATATGAAAGAAGGGGTAATTGCCTTTTATTTGTTTCAACTCATGTGGAAGGCTTTGCATCCTCTATCTGTGACCCATAAACAATTTTTCTCAATACTTTCTATTGTCATGTTACGAAGTTCCATTATTTTAACCAATTGGCTAAATTGGATATATGCATTTACTCTTTGCTTAAAATGTATCTTGTTTGATGTCAAATATCTACGATTTATGCCCTCTCATCTGGGTCTCCTGACGCAGGGGCAAGTACAGATATATTTACCTTTGCGTACTGCACATAAAAAAACACAAATTGGTAAATTCGGAAGAGGATAGTTCATGTAGCATAAATGTAACCTGCTTGAAAGTTAAATCTATGGGGAAAACATCTTTGAGAAGTGAGCCAGCGCAACAGTCAATATTAATTCCACACAGCAGTGGGCCAGCACAACTAGCCGTGCACTGGACACAGCGCTCATCAGGCATGTTTTCCTATTGCTGTGCTGAGTTTAAGGCCAGGGTCAAGGCCTCTCCTTTCTGTTTTTTTTTTTTTTTTTATAAAATCTTCTCTTTGGCATAAACCCATTAGTTATCTGAAGGAGAAAGTCTCCAAACACTGAAAAGCTGTTTATCCTTGCTAGAAAGCCTGGCTTGCTACTGCTGATGATTTAAAAAAAAAAAAAGAAAAAAAAATACAAATCAAACAAACAAAGGAAATGGAGTGAGGTTCCAGAGCTTCTGTAAATATGATGAGTCTCGACAACCACAGGGTTCTGAGTGCCCACAGGTTTAAGACAAGAAGCTAGTTGGGCATTTTCAAAGCTAATTATCTTTCTGAGAAACTATATTATTGATTACTTATTGCAAAGATGACATCTTCTCTCCTAAATTGTGGTGTTTAGAATCAAGAGTTCACCATAAAAGCACAAGTCATACCTACAATGGCATGTGAGGATATTAGGGGGGCCAGAACCGCTCCGATTTCCAAGGGACTTTCTCCTGCTCCTTTTCACTTTCTGGCAATACTAGGGAAGCCATTAAGAAGCAATGTGAAAAACACAATACTGCCCGTTATTTGCAAATGAGTCACATTTTTATTGTTCTATTGGTGTGACCTTAGAAACTTGGCCTTGAAGATTAAAAAAAAAAAAAAAGGTAATGGCACAATAAATGCAATAAGATTTCTAAAAACAGTTTATTGGAAATGTGCTACAAAACTTGGATTCTTCTAATCAAACGGTGCCACCCCTTAGAGAAATTTTCCTGTGCATTATTAAAGTGATATACTGCAGTACTAGTTAGAGCTCCATAACCTTTAAATTGCCTGATTGTAATTAAGGCCACTAGTTTTATTTAGGAAGGTTCAAGGAGGCTCAATTTAAGTTGGCTTAACTAGTGTGAATTTAATGTCATGCTGCCAGAAGGCAGAGGAGCACTCTGGCCTGGCTGTTCTGTGGCACATGCAGCTGTGGGGTCATGGATTCTAAATTAAACCCAGATTTAAAGAAACTACAGATATCAGTAAGCAGCTGCATGTGTGTAAACACACATCCCCATGTTTGCATATGTAACATTGTTCATTCATTCTGTCATTGAATATACTGGTGGTTTCTCAATGCTGGAATAGAATACACATGTCTGATTATTTAGAGTGGAGAGAAGGGGTTTATAGTCATTCTTAAGGGCACAGTGATCACTTTCATAGCAAGACAGGGCCTAAGGCAATGTCCAATCAGCATTAATGATTGAAAAGGAAATGTACGTGTAACAAAGTTGTAAAGGCCCAAATGTTATTATAAAGAAATTCTAACAATGAACATTTACATTTAGGAAGATGAGGCAAAAGAAAGGCTCTGGATAGGTCACTGAAGAAAAGGCTGAGGACAACATAGAAACTTCACTGTAAGGACAAGCAAATCCAGAGCTGGAACAAAAGAAGAGAGAAAACGAAGGTACTCAAAGCACAGATTCAAAGGAGCAAAGGGTGGCAGCAGAGAGAAAGCACTTAAAGATTTGACCCATGTTCAAAATTTGACTGGATGTGAGCTCAAAAACATTCATCTCTGGATAGAATGCTGGCAATTTTCTGTAGCTCCAACAGCAATAATGATAAATGGATTTCTTTACAGCCAAGTGGCTCAAGCAGCCAACTACGTTACCACTATATAATTAATAACAATAAGCAATTAAAGAGAACAGCAGGTTACAACTATAAGGTGTCAAAATATATTAGGATGGAAAATACTGCAATAATACTCTTCAAAGAAAAATACATGGAGGGCATGTGAATCCATGTATAGTATCTTCTTCCAGACTACATTTTGGATAAATCTTTTAGGCTTGAGGAAAAACAGAGGATGACATAAAACTACTAGGAAGTGATTAACATCCTTCCAAA
The DNA here is from genome assembly GCA_963574655.1 of Perodicticus potto. NCBI lineage: Eukaryota > Metazoa > Chordata > Mammalia > Primates > Lorisidae > Perodicticus > Perodicticus potto. The sequence continues at coordinate 47,902 of CAUYRH010085992.1, forward strand.
AACAACACTTCCAATGTTCAGAAAAATCAGAAATCTGATACAGGAAACATGATTGTGAAGGCACGGAAGAGTTGGCTGACCACTCCTTGGCATTATCCTTTTGCTAAGAAATATTCTAATAAATACCTCACAACTCTGTATTTGTTGGCTCAAGTCTTTTCAAAGATATCAGAACATTTCACTTTTTCTATAAAATGTAGGAGAGGTGATAAACGAGGAAAATGTAAGAAAAAAGAAAGGGTCAACCAGGGGTGGGGAGCCTGCGGCCTTCTGATTTCAAGATTGTTCTTTTTTAAGCACCAAAGGAGGCAAGCAAAGCTTCGTCTTTCTCTACAGCACCCTTTTTAATAAAGAGATTTGTTCTGTGAAGTTCAGATTCGGTTGAGGGGCCGCCATTTAGGGATCTGGAAGGCCACACATGGCCTTGAGGCCGCAGGCTTCCCACCTCTATGAGATAAAGGTTAGAAATAGCTTTGGAGACAATCTAACCATGAACTTGTTTAAAAGAAACAAGAAAATTGAGAGCAGAGGTATTAACTAACATGCCTAGGACCAAAAAGTGTTATGGTCACAGCCAGCATCAGAATTCAAGCTCCCTGAATTCAAGATTATACTGTCCTACTCAACCCTCACCTGGAAAGTATATGTCCTCCCTCTTCAGCTTAATAATTTGTCAAGTAAACAGAAGTTATTGTTTTCTAATCTCTTATTTTTTATTTATAATTATTATGAGTATTTAATAGTTGTGTATCTTCATAGGGTACTTGTGTTATTTTGATATAGGCATATAATGTGAATTAATTAAATTGGTGTAATTAACTTTATATCATTTCTTTGTGTTAGGAACATTCCAACTCCACCCTTCTAATTGTTTTGAAGTATACCCTAATTTATTGTTGATCAGAGTCACTTTGTTATACTATTAATTATTGCTCATTCTATCTAACTGTCTAACTATATTTTGCACCCATTAACCGTACCCTTTTTATCTCCCACTCCCCACTCCCCTTTCCAGCCTCTGGTAACTGTCATTCTACTCTAGATCTCTCATTGATACATTAAAAGAAACATTCTCGATTTTACATCTGTTTTCTGTCAATGGCAATAACCCAATGAGTTGGTTAAATAGTCACTGGACACCCTGTGAAGGATGGCCTTGAGTGCTCCTTTATGGAATGACAACTGTCCAGAAATGAAGACCAATTTCTTAATTCTATTTTGCCTATAGCTAACTACACTTCCTTAAGTACCTGGATCATTTCTTGCTTTGCTACTAAATTGTTTGGGAAGAACCTTAGAATGCATGCATATAATCCAAAGTGTGTGGCTTACTAAAAAGGTAACCCAATGTTTATGTACTGAAAATAGGTTAGCTCAATATGTTCCTAACCTGCTTTTCTCTCTTGGGCATCATTTTGGATACACCAGCACAAGTAGACGCTATCGGCTGATGCCAAGATATTACTGGCATACCAGTGAATCTCACTTCTTCCTCCTTCCTTCTGCTGTTTCCTGTCAGTCAAGAGCTACATGAGTGGGAGAGCTGTCATCCACCGCAATGGAAAGAGGAATGGGAGCAGGGAAGGAGAGAAGGGAGAAAGAGGAAGGGAAGGGAGAAAGGGAAAAAGGAAGGAAGGAAAGGAGAGACAAAGACTACACATAGGATTCATGTTGTAACAAAGATTTCTGCCTCATTTCTACTTAGCTTTGAAGTATGGTGAAAAAGTAGATGTCTCTAAGTACTTTTGCTGTATCAAAAATCAAAGTTAAAGACAGTTACATAAGGCCTAACAAAAACCAAGGATGGGTTAATCAGTGTATCTGTTAAATGAAGACCCAGATATAATAATGATGGAGAGCTCTTTCTCAGATAATAATTCCTTATATTACCTTTTGTAAAGTTATTAAATATTTCTAAGACTATAATGCAAAATTATAAAGATGTTTTGGGCACAATTAAATTTTAATCTCCTATCTTTATGACAATTTTTCAAGATCCTTTTAAAAGATTTAAATACTGTATTCTGTGTCAATATAAAGAAGGCTGATGACAACTCTCCTATGACAACAGAAATCTCCTTATATAATGTCACTAAATATCTATCAATGGGCTTAAACGTTTTATATATTAAAAGGCGCTGCTTGGCCTTGCGTGATATGTTATGCGATCAGCACAGAATTCCAGTGCTGTCTTAAAAATTCTAACTAGAAATTGGATACTTACAACTGTAAAGTTTATTTCCTTTCTGAAAGTAAGTCATATTTAGCTCACCTGTCAGTTCCATTCTGGTATAGAAAAACATAAAAGTCTAGGAAAGAAAGTGAACTAGAACAATATCTTGGCCTCTGAAAAACAGTAGCAATAATTGTTTCCTGAAAGACAAATTATCATGAGAATTTTTATATTTCAACAATCTGGAGAAAAGTGAATGCTTTTATATAATTTTGTAGAATTGTAACAATTGGATACAACGGGAGACATATGGTCTGATCTGAACCAGCAATTAATGTTCCTTTATTTCTGAAAACTAGAGGAAAGACAGTTCAGAAAGTAAAAACAAGAGTAGATAAATGCAGATTGGCATTACATAAATGCGCAGTAAAGAGTAAAGCAGAGTGACTATTCTTAAATTATTTTCAACTAATTGCAATAACTGAGCAGATATAAATAACTTATATTTAGAGAAAAGTGCCCAGTAACAAAATAATAAATATCTTCTGGAATGGAAAGAGGAATTTCCATAATTACATACCGGCCTGGGCTACTTCAAAGAAATAAAATATAAAATACATTTCAGAGGAATTAGACATAACTGTGTCTATCTCAAAAGGAGGGCACCTGCGTGATGAAGACAAGATGGGCAGCAGAGTCCAGCCTGAGCCTCTTCCTCTCCCTGAGACACAGGGTCCCGCTCTTCAAAGGGAATGACGGCAAGGGGAAGAGGAAGGACGCAACCGAGTGACACACAGGACCTAGAATCTGGGCACCTCTCCTTTGAAATGAATATTAGCAATTCTATCTCAAAGCAACAACAGCAGGGACATTCCAAATTAAAGTAGTCATTATGGCCTTAACTCACCCGATTCGGTCTAAATATGATCTCATCTACTGCAAAAGATCATGCTTGTGCTCAGGCCAACACGACTTTTAAGCACAAGATGTTGAATGAAGTGTTCACACAAGTCAAACTCAAGCCTCCTTCTTTTGTGGAAGGCCCCATAACAAGGACACTCTTACCATTGTGAAGACTATTCCGAGGGCACATTTTCCTCTCCTTATCTCCACCCGATGCTTATAAATATAGTAACGACTCGTATTTATCAGCCCTTTACGATTTTCGAAATGTATGCATGTGGGTTGAAACATACGGATTCTTCATTAATCTGCTCAACAACACAGATTATTCCCAGGTAATCCAAATCCCACAATGAGCTTCACCGATTGGCCTGAAGGGATATAGCTGTTACTGATAGAACCTGCTCAAATTTGGGTTTTGGATCCAGATTAGAAAAAGAAGTAAGTTTCAGTTTCAAAGGCAGTTTTTAGCTAAATCGGGCATGATAACTCAGTTTACTGGGTCCCTGTGCTCAGGAAGACAGGGGATTACCCATCAGCATGTGCTGTGCATGTGTGTTTAGTTAAGGCAGTGAGTACCAATGGGGAGAAAAATCAGAAAAACACACAGCATACCCCTTTCTGATTATCTCAGTGGTTTATTTTAGTGCCCTTCTAAAGTTTGATTAGGGCCCAAAATATGATACTCCCTTTTTATTGTTTTCAAATTCATCTAGATTTAGTGCCAAACGTGGCATTCAAAAATCTGACTAATTCATGAAGAAATAACATATGTCGATTTTGCTGTTATGGGTAAAATGATATGATTCGTTTTATCAACAAAATCTGGTTTTAAAATCAGAAAAGAAAAAAGGTCATTATTTTCAAACTGTGTGAGACAAGGCAGAATCATTTGTTTCCCAACAAATGGTACCAAGTTATTTAATACAAGGCTGTGTTCTCTTCCTCATGTGGAGAGTTTCACATAGACTGTTAAATATCACTTACTGAGTTGATTCGGAAAATACCAGGAAAACCATATACTGTACAGTACAAATGATTGGAGTTAACAAAAACAAACAAACCCTCCCCGGCCCCCAGAAATGTAAATAAAAAGTTAGATTTCCCTGTACTACATTTGATTGCATTAATTGATGTTTAAAAAAATCAGCTGAAAATAAAGCCCAGCAGTAGCATTTTTCTTTCCTAAATCACAATAGCAGCACATTACAAACATTACCAAAAGGTCCCCTGGTACGATTGTAAAGTTCCACTCTGGCAATAAAATGCATCTACTGTGTGTTCTCCATTTTCATCTCCACCCTCCCAAATATAGAAGAAAGCAGGTCACAAATGCAATTAAGCTTGCCTGCCTATTGCTTAAATATTAATTTCCAGTGAATACTCAGAAATTGAATGGTCAACCACTAAACCTTTTTAGTACGTATTTTAAAAATCCTGTTATTCTATCATAAGAGTAGAGCTCTGATAGCAAGTAGACCACTATTGCTGAGTCCAGTTTTCTAATCTGTCGTCCCACTGTCACAGAAGTTACTTCCATAGTAGGGGAAAATTCTTGGAATACACGGCATGCGCTTAATGGGCCTAGTGTGTTAGCAAACCTTGATCCTCTGCCACAGGCGTAAACTCACTAACACTGCAGTGTGTTATGAAACTCATCACAGGCCTCATCTCCAAAGTCTTTCTTCCCATGTAACATGTTGGAGTAGTTTTAAAAACTCTGACTTTGGAATCATTCCATGGGTGGAGTGCCCAATCCTGCCTCCAACAAACAATGCCATCGTTTTATCCTTGCCTTGGTCCAATCATCTATGAAATGAGGGTATCACGTACCTCTGTCACAGGGCTGTAGAACTGAGAGACTCAATCATGATAACATATCCCAAGTATCCAGCACAATTCTTGGCACGTGTGAATTATTCTTGCGACTAAGCATGAAGCAAATGTTTGCTCCATTGGCTGAAATATGCTGTATCAACATTTTCAATCTTCAGCATTTACTTACTGATTTTGTCCCTATAAATTCTTCCTTTCCATTAGTATAGGAAAATGAGAGAGAGAAGAAAAGGGAGAAGAAGCCAGAGGCTGTGGGATAGAGAGGATACTCTTTCTGCTCATTTAGACAAGTCAAAGGAGAGGGCAGAGTTCCATGGAAGTCGTTTTCCCACCTGTGATCAGTTCTGTAAGCTGCCCCAAAGCAGCTGAGGGTCTCACAGGCCTCGAGAAGTGAAACTCAGTGGCCACCAAGAAACACTGAGACTGGTCAGCAGACTGCTGGCCTTGGGACCAGGGAAATCAGAGCGGCCATCCGGAGAGGTGGCTTGCCCTTCAAGCCCTGTGCACTCCCAGGATCAGCCACACTGAGCAGGCTTCTAGACTTGTGGGGTTAGTTGGTCAAATCCAGCAGGGCCCTTTTACTAGTTTTCTAAATTGACGCAGACATATATGAGGAAATCTCAGTATATGGTAATGATAAACTTTAAAATCGTACCTCAACGTGCATATGCTGTTAAATTACCCACTTTTGAAAACTCCTACCTCTCATGGTGGGGGCTACAGCTGCAAAAGTTTACTTCCCTCTTCCTCCTCTTCTCCTCAAGCAATTCTCTCTCTGTGTGTGTGTGTGTGTGTGTTTGTGTGTGTGTGTAGTCTATCAGCGTATGTGTTGGGATGACAGAAAATCAGTTCAGAAATGAACAAGAGTAGCACAGTTTCAATGGGAAAGAACTGTCACAGCAGTTGCTGGCCCTCAGCTTCTAGGCTCCACCCAAGTCTCTTCCCCTTGCTCAGAAGTAATCTCCCCTCCGGTTCCTGCCATCCGTTATAGGATTCTCAGGGTATGGCACTTGCCCCCAAAGCATTAACACATATCTGATTCTCCCCTACAGGATACATTTCCTTTTGATTGTCTTCTTCACCAAGAGTCCTGTTTTCTCAGGACAACTGCGGTTTTTGAGTGTGTATTTGGTTGATCGAATGAATGGAAGGAAGGAGACGAGAAGAGACAGAACAAGGAAGGGAGGAGTCAGCTGTGCTGAAGCCCCTTTGTTTAAGGGATTCCGAGTCCACCCATGGACATGACTGGTTCTTCCTTGTATCCCCAAGTAATTCAACATGTTGTCAAAGCGATCCTTTCAACCTCATACCACTCCTTCACCGCTGACATGTCTTTCGCTCGGCTTTCTTACTTTTGATGAACCCAAAAGTTTAAAAAAAATAAAAAGCAACTGTATGTGGAGTCCTGTCTCCTATATTTACTTTTATCTGCAAAATAATATTTTCCCTTTTTCTGGCAGGGCTGGCTTACCACATGCCAGTGTTCTGTTCAACTCCATTTTCTCTCGAAAAACAGAGAATCAGTGCCACCCAATGTGTTCTGCATTTAGCTTCTGCCGTTTTCCAGGTACTGACCTCTATGGTGCCCTCTCTGCAAATTTTTCCTTATTTTCTATTTTGAATAATGAGATTAAAAGAATACTTTTACTAAGACTACAATGCCGCTGCCTTCCTCTCGGACCGCACTGTCCCTGCTTACCTATGGCAGCCAAAGAGTTCTTGTTCTTTCTTGCCAATGCCTTTTCATTGTCACCTTAGGAATCAGAAAACGTTAGAAGTCACTGAGTTTAAAGTCTGAAGACTAGTCTGATTTGAAAAACTCAATTAACTTAACAATTAATGGGGAAAAACCCCACATTTTAAAAATCCACGGTGGAATATGGGCAGTGGGTCTCTGCCGTGTGCTAGTCTCCCAAGACCTTTACCCTCGTAACCAACTGCTGTAATATCTGACCAGCTGCTCTCAGCACAACTGCCACCCCTGGCCCGTCGGTGCACGACTCACACACATGAAAGAGGTGGCGGCGTCCTGGGTGCCAATGTGACGCTCGCCCTCCTTCTGAGGAGCTAACCTGCCTGTTCATTAGCCTCTGCAACTCTCCTTTCCAAGGCACAGGCTTGGGTCTTCTCATTAGCACTGAATTCCCTGCGTCTAAGAAGAACACAGATGTCAGGCAAAGCCTGACCCAGTATCTGGCTGATCAGATGCTGTTTACTTTCATAAGCCCGAGGTTTCAGTGCATCTTGAGACAAGGTGGTGGGATTCTTCTCTGGCCCTCCTGGTTGTGGCGAAGTAATGGAATGCAGGACGGGCTCGCAAATGGCCTGAGCCCACAGCCGTGTTAGCAGAGGGCTGCTGTTTTCCACGGGAAGCTTCCCTAAAGGATAGAGAGTCCAGACGGCTTCTCTAGAAACGAAATCTGCAGGAGCTTCCAGTCCCTGGAAACCACCAGGCATGCCTTGGCACATGCAGCCTGGGGCAAAAGGCCCGCTGTCTTGTCCTCTTTAGAAAACGTTCTTTGCAGGGAATTAAATAAATAAATATGTGTGTGCATACATATACGCATACATACATACAAATATGAAATGAATCTCTTTAATAATCTGAAGATATCATCTTGGCTCATGTATAAGGCAGTCGTTAGGGGCCTGTGACAAAGGGGCCTTTGGGTTTTCTCTTTACCTTTGATCTGCATTATGAAATGTTAATGTCCATACCCATAGGGCCCCTTCCAGAAACACACCCTTTCTAGAGGGGCTTACCCCTGCCCACTGCAACTTCGACTCACATGCTCCATTTATATTTAAGTGCTGACTTGGAGCTCGTGCCTGGAAGCACTGACATTTTTAAATGGGGCTAGCGAAACTGCTAAATACAATTTATGGATGATAAAGAGCACGGCCGCGATTAAATTGTGGCAATTTAATAACAAACACACACTCCCATCCCGTGCACCTCATCATTCTGCAACCAGTGAACGTGGGAACCTGAACTCCAAGCGTTCTGTCTACAGCAGGTAACGTGGGGGTGGGGTGGGGAGAGAGTCCACAGAATCTATAATTTTGTGTTGATTAGGTAAGAAACAACCAGAAGCACATATTTTGATATCTCTATTAACAGCCTGTTCATGTCTAACTGCAAAACTTGGTTGCACTTCTTTCACCATCTTTGCCCAAGACAGACCAGTAAACACAATTCCTCTCTCTATAATTAGCCTTTTCTCTGAGGGCCCTGAAGTAAGTCTGCATGCCGTAGATTTAATATCCAGTGCTATATCCATATGTGCTGCCCTTGCCTGGTCCCACAGCATATAAACTCCCCTATTAGCAGCCTTGACTGCTTAATTATGCAGATTTTTTTTGTACCCGCCTGCCTGTAAAATTACTGTGTCTAACCTTTTTTTTTTTTCCTCTTTGCACCATGCTGGCCATTCTAATGAAATCGGCATAGGGGAAAGGGCCTGATTTGCAGTTATGGAGGCTGGATCGCACTGGCAATCTGTCCTTAGTGGGAGTTACAAAAGAAGTCAAATGCCTTCATCTGGTTCTACCCTATCATCCCCAAGGTGATTGAGTTCACTTCCCGATGCTTCCGAAGTTTTCCTCAGGCTGTCCAATCAGCAGGTCCACCAGGGAGCCCAGCCTAGCTTGCAACAGTCTCTGTATCTAGTTACAGCCCCACCAGGGACAGTCAACCATCCACCCCCAAGCCTTCAGATGAAAACCTTTTCTAACAAGGCCGCCCAGCGCCAATGAAATAACACACATCTGCATATCCACTGGGTCCCATGTTTCTTGTGCTCATGGATTATGTATCTTGCAGCCTCTAATAAAGAAATGCAGTTCTTTGTTTAATGTTTATCTTGTGCTTGTTAAGCAAATGCTAATGTTGTATCAGAATGCTTTAGTGCTATTTGGGTTTTTGGTGATTTACTACAAGACAATCTGCTGTGAAGTAAATTTAGAGAGAGAGAAATGGAAAAAAAATATCATTCTGGTTGAAAGGGAGGGAAAAAAGGGTTTGACAGAAAAATCAAGGAAAAGGGAACAAGAGAGTGTGTCGAGAATGAGGAAGTGAGAATGCATGAAGGCAGAGAACGCCCGACACAGACAGACAGACAGGCGAATGGAGACGCATGCGTGTGCGTGCACACACACACATACACACACACCCATGAAGAGCGTGAGGTGGGAGGAGAGAGCAGGGCCCTATATAAATTCCCCAGCCCCAGGCTGACATGCCCACTTTATCACTGGACAGTTTGAGACTCGAAGCTACAGAAATAAACTCAGTACAATTTCCAAAAGGGATGAGGGGATCACTTCCCCTTCAGTGATAAGGTAAACAGTGTCCTGAAGGGTAAACAAAAAATAAAAAAAGCCTTTTTTTGTTCTCTGCCTTTGTGCCCTGATGGTTAGCACTGTGCACTGTTATTCACAGACCACAGGGAAGCCCTAAATTTAATTGTTCATGCCTAGCTCTGCTAGAAATAGGCAAAAATAATCAGAACTTCCCTCCTCCCAATTTCAGGAAGAGGTGGGGGCTGGGGAGAAGAAAAGAGGGTGGCAGCTTGGAAGCTGATGAATGAATGCCCTTTATTTATCCTTTGGCAAGATGGGGTATGGATATCCACAGTGCAAACCTTTCCTGCCTGTGACTCCAATGCTACAATCCTGGGAGGAAAGAGGATGGCATTTTTATATGGAGAGATTACATATTTCCCCCATTCCATTTTTTTTTTTTTTTGATAGCAGAGGTACATTTCTCTAAAAGTAAAAATGGGGAAAATTGAGGTTTATATATTTTAAAATTATAGCAGTTATAAATTTTTGATAAATTGTGAGGTTAATTAGGCCTTAGATTTCTGTGTTTTGTAATACGCAGAGATGAACTGGTAAGAGGTGATGATGGAGAGAATAAAATGGTGGGTCAGATAAATGCGAATTTACTCAGGAAGCACACTTGTCACAAATCGTAGTCATTTGCTTTCCCTCCTCTCTGCACTTTACGAAATAAATCAATACATTTCCAAAAGGATGAAAAAATTCTAAGTGGGTAAATGAAAAGCAAACACCTACCATACAAATACACACTCTGTCAAGTGAAAATTACATCCACATAGGAGAATGCAATGTTAGCTTTCTTCTTGGGTAAACAGCTCTATTCTTAACACACTATAGAGGATGAGGATAAATTTAGTCTTTGTGATTAATACAATTAATTACAAGTACTCTGGTTCTTCAGAAATGGCTCAAAGATGTCACAGAAGCTTGCATTAAAAGTGTTAGCAACTGCTTTAGAAAACATATGTGTGACACACTTTCTCGTTTTCCTGGCTAATTTTTTTAAAAAAATATTTGTTCTATTTTTCCTGGAACATTATTTTCCTTGATAAATTTGCTGCCGTGTCTAATGGTGGCCTATTAACACAAAAAAGCTGAACTCAAAGGCCCTTCTTGTGCCAATGGAAGAGAGCAGAATAGCTAAGAAGGGGTCCACTTGCTACTGCAGTAACTGGAAACCTAAAGTTGGGGCTTCTCTAAAGTGCTGCCCTTGAACGTCAAAGGACTCTTGGTAGAGAGTGAAGCTCAATTACTACTATGGACACTTGTCCTTTGAGGTCTGACCAGACTCACCGACCTCCTTCTGTGATTTCACTTCACTAAATAACATAATCTTGACAACTTCATTTAGGCTCCAAGCAAAACCTACTGCTGAAAGGTCTCTCTTCCCACTGGCTTAGCCATTTGGTCCCAATGTGGACTCTTATTAGAACTGATATTTAATGTATCTCTTTCCCCCCTTAAATTTAACAGAGGGTCAACAACAACAACAACAAAAAGCAGACAAACGAAACCAATGGCACATTTCATTAGCTAGTTCTTGTATCTTTGACAGACCATGAATTATGGGCTTTGCTGTTCATAAGATATTATAAAAACTCTCCAAATTAAAAATAAATGCAACACATATATGTTTAGATCTGTCTTCTCAGTGACTTAGAGTACTTTTCATTCTTACATCATTAATTCACATTATATTCCTATGAAGCAGTTGTGTTCTGTGAATTATAATCTCCTCTCCATTAGATACCTCTGTGCCTGTGGCTCAATGGGCTAGGGCGCCAGCTATGTACACCTGAGCTGGCAGGTTCAAATCCAGCCCGGGCCTGCCAAACAACAATGACGGCTGCAACCAAAAAAAAAACGGCCAGGCGTTGTGGCTGGCGCCTGTGGTCCCAGCTACTTGGGAGGCGGAGGCAGGAGACTCGCTTGAGCCCAGGATTTGGAGGTTGCTATGAGCTGTGATGCCATGGTACTCTATCCAGGGTGACAGCTTGAGGCTCTGACTAAAAAAAAAAAAAAAAAGACAAAGGCTCTAAAGTACTAAAAAATATCCTTCAAAGATGAATGTTTAATCCTAGATCTCCTGCCTTCCCCCAGGGAGTGGGTTTCAGGGGAGTTCAGGCCACTCAAGGGCTTGGTGCTTATATGGCCTCAGCTTATTTGGAGGAACAGTCTGACTCCAGTGGGTTTACAAAGAGCTCACTTTCCTGGCCTGAGTAACCTCAGTAATGCTCAGTCCTTCTGGCCTAAACACCCCAGGACTCACTGTAATACATTATCAGAGATAGACATTTAGGTTTTTGTGATGGAAAGGTCATAAAGTTGAATGCAACTACATTTTTATTCTGGAACTTTCAGTGACCAGGATAACCCAAGAACAATGGATGACAGGAGATGCGACACTGTGGCATTCTCCATTGGCATCAGAGCGCTGCAGTATTCAGCTGGTAAGGCTTTTAGGCCCTCCAGGAAGAAGAAAATAGACTATCAGTAGTATGACCCAGAAGCCATGCTAAATGATTCTAGAGTGGCCTGATCTACCACTGGAATAAAATCCAGGGTGAGAATAAGACCAAGAATTTCTTTGGGATGCAGGGTTAGAATAAGCAAGTGGTTGTCTTGGAAGGTGGCAGTTAAAATTAGAGAACAGGGTTGTGTAATTCTCACTGGAAATGAGAGATTCCAAATGAGGGACCTTTTGAAAACTAAACACGCACACACACACAAACAAATAATAAAAAACTAACAAAAGGAAACCCTCAAGCTTGGTTTAAAATATTTAGAGGACATTACATTTTTGCCTTCTCTATTATTATCCTACACACTAATTTCTAAAACTTGTGGGAAGGAAAGGCCACTTTGCCTTGGCAAAATAAGCTCCTCCTAGAACAAACCTTTTGCAGTTAACAACTAAATGTTTTGGATAAATATACAAAAATAATCAACCTGAAGGCAGAGTCTGGAGTGTCAACACTTGGAAGAAGGGATTAACACAAGATGAATTCCCCCCTCCTTTTTTTTTTTTAAACACATTTTAAATGCACATGTATGCTAGTAATTTAATGGAAAACTGCAGTTATCTCTGACTTAAAGAACAAAAGAACAGTATTTTGGGCAAGCACAGCCACTAAAAAGTAACAGGAAAACCCTGGAAGGGAAAGAACTTGGCAGGGATGGGGAAAACATCCTACATACACACTCTTCTCATATCTCAGGTTGACTCCTGAACTATACAAGTATAGGAATGACTACAAGCAACCCAAATAAGAAAACACACACACATACAAGCTCTGCCAATTAAGTTCACAAACTTGCTACTGTGCACTTACGTTGGCAGCACTGTACAAACAACTTGGTAAAATTTCATAACCTTGGCTCACTGTTATGTCCATGCTGACATGTGGCAGAGTCTTGCAAAGTGGCATTCACTATGTTGTGTGTTTTTGTGTGCCATTGTGTGAATCTCAGAGCTTTAATTAGAGCAATGAACAAACATTCATAAATTTCTTGTTAAACTTGGCAAGAGTGGAAGTGAACTCAGGGACATGTTAGTCCAAATTTATGGGGACAAGTTCATGAATAAAATGGCAGTGTACAAATTGATTAAATGCTTCTTTGAGGGGAGAGAAAGTGGCACTGATTAAGAGAGGTCAGAGCAGTTGGTAACAAGTAGAACTGGTTAAAATATTACAAAAATTTGTCAAAATTTGTGTCAAAATCATCAGTTCACTATGAGAAGCCTTGCAGACCAAGTAAACATCAATAGAGAAACAGATAGAATCTTAACTGAAAATCTTAGCTAACAACTCATGATTCTTGCATCACAACAATGTGCCAGCTCTCAGGGCACTATCTCTGAGGGAGTTTTCAGCTTACCTGTGAGAGAGATTTAACTGGTAAGCAAATAACTGTATTGGAACACTTCCCTATTTACCTGATCTTGGCCCTAACAATTTTTTTCATTGCCCAAAGATAAAGGAAATATTGAAAGGAAGATATTTGGATGACATTTGGGACATCAAGGGTAATATGATGATTGTTTTTATGGCCATCTCAGAAAAAGAGTTACGAAATTACTTTGAAGGGTGGACTAGGTGCTGGCATCAGTGTATAGTTTTCCAAGGGGAGTACTACAAAATTGACAGTAGTGATATATTCAGCAATGAGGTAGGATGAGTTTAGTAACTTAATTTTCTAGAATGAGTTTAGGAACTTAATTGTCAGATTGTACATATATATGTATATAAAGAATAAACGTATATATGTATAATCTGACAAGTTATTGACAAATACGGTATAAAACATATATACATATGTTTTATATACATAAACCATGTATATATCTGATATTTGAGCTGCAGTCCAAGAGACAGTTTTCAGCTTGAATCTAGCCAAGTTACCTGTCTGTTGAAAGCATCTGCCCTCTTTGGGGGAATCCAGGGTATCCACAACATAACATTAACTATGTCCAACATAGGATTCAAAATTACAGATCTCCTTGCCTTTTCCTGTTGCAATGATGGGGGCCCATTCACTGTCTATGGTGAATGTATCTTGCTCTATAAACCTCTATTGTGCTCTTACTCTGCAAACCTATCATTCTCTTTCTTAATAAACCTGTTTCATGCTTGCCTTTAAAAAAAAACAACAAAATTACTGAGCATGGAAAGAAAATAGATATGTGATCTATTTTTAAGAGAAAAGACACTTAACTTGGATGTTGGAATTAGCATCCAAGGATTTTAAAGTACCTATCTATGCTTAATGAAATAAAGGAAAATAGACTCCACATGAATGAAAACACAGGAAGTCACAGCAGAGGAAAAACCTGTAAAAAGGTAACAAATAGAAATTCTTAAACTGAAAATTATAATTTATTCAATATAATAATCACAGTGGGGGCTTAACAGCATAATGAATATGATAAAGGAAAAAGTCAATGAATGTGAAAATGGATTAGTAGAAATAACTTAGTCTGGAAACCAGAAATGAAAACAGCCTTAGGAACCTACAGGACAGTACCAACACGAGGAGCTGCGGTATCAAGATGAGGAATAAAAGAATGGGGAAAATAATAATTTAAGAAATTAAGGCTAGAAATTTCCCAAATATTGTAAAGATACAACTCTACAGAATCAAGAAGCTCAGCAAGCTCCAAGTAGAAGTACAAGAAAATCTGTAGCATATTCTAATAAAATAAGTAAAAATGAAGATAAAAGAAAATCTTAAAAGCTGTTAATTCAAAACCCTCTCCCTCTAAACAAAAAACAAACAAACCCCCTAAATTCACAAAAACATATTACATAGGGGAAAATAATGCCTCGAATGATTTCTGACTTTTTGCTAGAAACAATGGATCCCAGAAGACAGTGGACCAACACCTTAAAGGCACTGAATGATAAAAGAAAACTGTCAAGCTATAATTCTATTTTCAGCAAAAAATACCCTTCAAGAAGGAAGGTAAAATTAAAATATCTTCATATAAGAAAAACAAAGAGAATTTATCACAAGCAGAACTGAATTACAAAGAGTACTTCCTTAGGCTGATAGAAATTATACCAGATGAAAACTTAGCTATTCAGGAAAGAATGAAGAGCATCAAAAATAGCAAATATCTGCTAAACATATATGATTATTTTTCTTTTAGTCTTTTTAACATACATATGGATAATTACAGTAAAAATTACAACATTGGTGGCATTTATTATACATGTCAATATAATACATACAAAAATCTTTATCATAGATTGACCTGTGTAGTTACAAAGTGCTTACATTTAATAAAACTTTTAAGACATTAATGCTAAGTAAAATGTGAAAAGTTAATGATGTATATTGTAACCCCTAGAATAAGCACTAAAATTATAATGTAAAGAAGTATATATATAAAGCCTACAGGTAAATTACAATGAAATTCTAAAAGTTATGCAAATAATCCAAAAGAAGGTAAAGAAGACAAGGCAATAAAAAGGAGACAAATACATGAAGGCTATGTCAACCAGTTCAATGAAAATATTTCAGATTGTATATAAAACCAACACATTGTACCCCATGATTACATTTATGTACACAACCATGATATAATAAAAAAATAAGGAAAAAAAAAGAGGACAAATAGTAAACAAATAAGAAAGGCTTGGCCTAACTCCAATTATGGTAATAATTACATTAAACTAAAATGTACTGAACATTAATTAAAAGAGATTGTAAGAATGAATAAAAATGGAAGCTCCACCTATACGCTGTCTATAAGACATGCATGTTCGTCATAAAAAGAGGTTGAAGGGAAAGGGATAGAAAGAATACATATCATGAGTACAAAAAGCATAAGAACACTAGGGTGGCGATACTGATATCAGACTTCAAGACAATATTGCCAGAGATAAAGAAGAATATTTCATAATGAAAAAAATGGGTGAACTGATCAGGAAAATATAATAGTCATAAATGTGGATGCATCTTTAAAAAATGTTCAAAATATATAAAGCAACAACTGACAGAATTTAAGAAAAATAGAGAATCTTAACAATCATGGATATTTGGACACCTCTCTTAGCAATGATTATTAACAACCTTATAATCATAGATGGAAATGTGAATGCCTATCTTAGCAACTGATAGAACAGCTATCTCCTTTTCCCCTCCAACCACTAGAGATGAAGATGATTTGAACAACACTCTTAACCACCTTGACCTAATTGATAGCTATAGAAAATTATACTCAACATCTGCAGAATACATACTGTTTTCAAGTGCACATGATACATTCATCAAGATTGACCATATGCTCACCCGTAGAACAAGTGTCAATAAACTTAATAGAATTGAAATAATACAGAGTATGCTCTCTTATGACATGGAATTAAATTAGAAATCAATAACAATTAGATATCTAGGAAACCCTCAAATATTTGGAAATTAAGAAGCACACTTTTCAATAATCCACCAGTCCAAAAAAATCACCAGGGAAATTAGAATATATTTGAAACTCAAGAATACTGAAAATTCATTATCTCAAAATGTGTAGGATGCAGCTAAAGAATCTTAAAAGGAAATTTATAAATTTAAATACTTATATTAGACTGGGGAAAAAAGTAATGGCTTAAGTTTTACCTTAAGAAGCTAGACAAAGAAGCCCAAATTGAATGTAAAGTAAGTATAAAAAAAGAAATAGTAAAGATACAAATATAAATCAATGAAATGGAAAACAAACCTTGGAGAAGTTAATGAAATCAAAAGTCAATTCTTTGAAAAGATCAGAATTGATAAACTTAGGTAAATTGATCAAGAAGAAAAGAGAATACAAATTACTAGGATCAGGAATGAATTAGTAGCATTATTGATCCTATAGATATTTAAAGGCCAATAAGGGAATATTATAAAATATAAATTTGACATAAAAATAAAAGAAAATATGAATCTACTTTTATCTGCTAAAAACACTGAATTAATTTAAAAAGGAAGGTAGGATGAAAAAGGAAAGACACACTCCAGACTCAGATGGTTTCATTAGTGAATTCTAATAAGCATTTAAGAAGAAACATTAGTCTGAAACCGTTTTGGAAAATCTTTTACAAAGTCAGCATAATCCTAATACCTCAACCTGAAACAGGTCTTGTGAAATTTACAGGATAGACCTATATCCAGAAAAGATTCATATTCCAAAAGGGACATTGATGGATATGAAAATCAAAGAAATAAAAATGAAATAGGTGTGTTACACACCATTACACCTTTGGCAGCAGGATACAATTATAAGAGGGACTTTACCTAACCAATGCAACCAATGTAACCTGGTTGTTTGTACCCTCAATGAATCCCCAACAATAAAGAATAAATAAATAAATAAACACTAAATAGGATTATTTTTCCCTTCTTTATTCTTGTCCCTGTATTTATTTAGTAATAAATAGATAAAACCCTTTAGAGTTGAAAACTGATCTGTGATCAAGTGCTTTGGTCCCCTTCTTCTCACTTTTGGAGCAGTCTCTCCTCATCAGGGGGTCACTTTTGCCTCCCCTCTGCAGTAAGGCCCTGGGGGTGTGGGGGACACAGCACAGATGTGTTCAGGAAGGTGCTAAGAAACTAGGTGTTGGTCATGGGTGCTCCATGCTTTTAAGTCTGGCTTTCTCAGTAGTAAATTTCTCTTTTCTTTCTTTCTTTCTTTCCTTCCTTTCTTTTTTCTTTTTTCTTTTTTGGAGACAGATTCTCATTCTGTGCCCTGGGTAGAGAGAGGGTCATCATGTCACTGCTCACAGTAACCTCAGACTCTTGGGTTCAAGTGATCCTCTTGCCTATAGCTGGGATGACAGGCACCCGCCAAAATGCCCAGGAAGTTTTTCTATTTTTAGTAGAGACAGGGCCTCAGTCTTTCTCAGGCTGGTCTCAAACTCCTGACCTCAGGCAATCCTCCCAGAGTGCTGGGATTATAGGCATGAGCCATTGCACCCAGTGACAGTTGTGAATTTCATACTTTGGTCAAAAAGTTTTTGGAGAAGAAAACCCAAACAAAAAACAATATTTAATTTCTTCTTGACCTCCAAAAACTAAACCAGAAAACAGGGTAAAAAGGAAGAAGGAAAGTTTACAAAATTTTAAGAAGACATAAAATACTGATGTGGAAATAGCACCAAGTATTGTGATCTCTCCCCCATTCCCCACCATTGAAGGGGGACAGTAAAAAACCAGGAGTGGCTCTGAGAGGAGGCAGATATTATTACTTCCAGGGAAAGTAATATTTCCAGAAGTTCCATCCAAGGAAGCAGAAGAGGCATTCATGAAAAGTTAAGAATGCAGGTGCTATAAATGTCAGTGTGCCCCTCCCTGGCCAGGCCTAGTGCCTGGCAGGGGCTGATGGTATAGAAACATCTTCTCGGGAGGGTCACTGGAACTGACACATCCTGCTTAGCAACCTGCCTCCTCCCTGTGCAGAACTGTGTCTTCCTGTTAAAACTTTCTAAGTGGTGATCAACAAACATTTAATCCTGGTTCTGGTTAAGATAGAGTAACAGGAACCATGAACCTGAAGCAGCTAAAAGAACAAATGAAAACATATAGGAAACTTCACTTTTTAGATGCTGGTCATGAGGCAACATGATCTCTGAAGGAGAAAAAAAACATGAGATGGGCCCCAGATTTCTCAACTTACTATCCAGAGAACTTCTGACCATAGCATAGAGAACAGAAACCAGGCTAGACATAGGATCTCCCTGAGCCGACAGCTCAGGAAGCTAAGTAAGCTACAGTTCCTAGGAGAGAGAGAGGGAGAGAGAAAGAGACCCCGCACTCAGGACCTGCAGAGGCCCTCCTGGAACTGTAAGCTGACTAGTCATCAGTGAATGCTTGTGAGGAAGCTACTGGAGGGCAGGGAAGAAGCCTCCCAAGAGGATCAGGAGGAATGGCATCACTGGAGACCAAAATATCGAGCCAAGATTCAATTGCAAATAAAACATGGAAGTGATAAAGAAAATTGGTGTAAGGGCTTGGTGCCTGTAGCTCAGCAGCTAGGGCACCAGCCACATACACTGGAGCTGGTGGGTTTGAATCCAGCCTGGGGCCTGCCAAACAACAATGACAACTACAACCAAAAAATAGCCGAGAAATGTGGCAGGCACCGGTAGTCCCAGCTACTTGGGAGGCTGAGGCAAGAGAATCACTTAAGCCCAAGAGTTTGAGGTTGCTGTGAGCTATGACACCACAGCACTCTACCCAGGGCGACATAATGAGACCCTGTCTGAAAGAAAAGAAAAGAAAAGAAAAGAAAAGAAAAGAAAATTGGTGTAAGGACAAAGGAGAAAAGAAATAATAAGAAAAAGCTCCTTGCTTAATTTAAATAACCCCAATAAATAATAAGATTGACATTCTCAAAGTCATAAACTTTGGAGCTTCATGCAATTTCCTCATTTCCTGATAGTATAGAGACCAACCTGTGCAGCTATATAGCATAGAAGAAGGAATTGTAATGAACCTTACAGAGCATAGTAACACTCATAAAAAATACTTTCTGATATAACCTTGATCTAGTGTGCTTTCCATAAGAAACACTAATTCCATATTTAGTTTCTAATAGTTTGGGGTTCTCAGAATTGACACACTTCTGTGGGTGCTTTTATGAGATCTTCCATGAAAGAAATGATCTGTTCTTTAACGTTTTTGATAAATGATCCCCTTTCTGGCTTGTAAACAATTCAAGTTCACTTCACTGATTACTATTTTCATAAAGCTGCCCTTCCAGCATCTTCTAGACATACACTCCAGGGGCTGGCAACCAGAAATTCTCATCCAATGCTGATTGGAGTGTTGGTGAGTCATGGGAACTTTGTGGATCTCGGCTTTCTCATGAAAACAAGAGCAGACAGAATGCTCTGTTTCTCTAAATTCCTGTTATTTAATTTTCAATCGGAAGGGTAAAGAGAGCTAGAATCTCGAGAGTCATCTTTTATTTGTACCTAGCTCCCTTTCCCTTTCTGTAAGGATTTGTGAAAAGATTCAGAGTGGGGCAGGGGCAGGAGCAGGAGCAAAGATGAACTCCAGTCGGCATGTTTTATAACTCATTTTTTAATATTAGCTACAGGCATGCTTCTCTTCTCTCTTCAGCCTACTGGTCACTTGGACTTTGCTTCAGAAACAAAGTATTACATGATAATCAGACTGCTTTTGATGGGCACAGTGGTGACACTGACAACAGTTGAAAAATTGAGACTGCCTTGATAAATTCACAGTTTAAATATCAGCTAACCAATTCCAGAACCACCCTATTTTTTTATCCTCTTTTTATTTGCACTTCCTTTTCCTTAACTCTCAGTCAGAGTTCTTTCTATGCTTTTGGTATATAGATTATTCTTGTTTGCTAAGTAACTCTGACTTTATTATCAATTATAGGAACAAATAAATGACTTAACTATGCCGACAGCACCTGTCACAAGTAAAAATTCTTTCTCTCTAAGTTATGTAAAATAAGCATAAATATTTTGCTCCAAAGAAATTAAATATCCATGTGAAAAAGTCCTCTAACAGTTTTTACTACAGCTTCCAAAGCGCCTATTTTTAAACCACAGGTATTAGAAAGATATATGTGCAAATGCCTTGAGTTATATAAATCCAAGCAATGATCATCATTAGTAGTTCTACTTTAGGTAGTTTTATGTTGCTTGTGGAGTTTTTATTGTGGCATTATGTTAAAACATTCACGCAAAATTTCTGGCATGCCATTTATGAATATAGCATATACAAAAATGACTTTAATTAGTTGATATGATATGGCTGCCGTTAGTATCTCAAAGAGCATGCACACATCAGATGGTATCTGCCTGAAGTTTGAACTCACCCTCGAAACAATATTTGATTCCATAAATCCAGCAGTTTACACTTTGAGGGGAAGGATGATTTTCTTCTGTTTTTACTTAACAATGAAAGTTGAATCTTAACTAGCCACATGGGAACATGATAGACAATAATCTATTGTTGAACATTAGTCTTAGTATTTATCTAATTTATTGATTGAATAAAATAGGTCTCTGATTTAGTTTGAGAGCTTGACATTTTACATTTTTCAGTTTGTAGAATTGTTTGATTAACAATAAATTTCAAAGGAGTCTATGCATGCTGAAAAACTTAGACTCAATACTAAAAGATGTCAAGATATAATGTGTTTTAATCCCTTGTCTTAATGGGGACAGTAACCAGATAATCATTTTGAATAGGTCTTTTGTGTGTGTGTGTGTATTAAACAAGTCTGATTGGAGGTTAATAAGACTGCATCAGTTATCTCTTTTGCTTTTTTTTTTTTTTATCAAAGTATTATTTTGATAAAAATGACTCAAAAAGTATATTTGGGCAAAACAAATAGGGTGTGAATGCATATGTGTGTCATGGTGTCATAAATGTTCTCCAGGGAAAATCTTTAGGATATATTTAGTTTTCAATACTGCTTTTAAAATACTGTGAGTAGAAAGGTATGAATTGGCTATAGTTTTACTATTATTTCTAAGAAATAAATATGCTGTAATTTAGTAGCAGCTGGCACTTTAAGTTTTAACGTGGATATCATCTCGTATTTTGCATGAGTTTGGCAGTTATTTGAGTATGAAATTAGGAGATGAAATATTTTATCTTACACTATTTCCAGTTGTATCAAGCTTTTTGACATTGGCAGAATATCTGTGTACTGTATGTCCCTATGTAAATATAATTTTTTGCCTCTATGTAATTTTTTTTTTTTTTTTTTGAGACAGAGCCTCAAGCTATCACCCTAGATAGAGTGTGGTGGCGTCACAGCTCACAGCAACCTCCAATTCCTGGGCTCAAGCGAGTCTCTTGCCTCCGCCTCCCAAGTAGCTGGGACTACAGGCGCCTGCCACAACGCCCGGCCATTTTTAGGTTGCAGCCATCATTGTTGTTTGGCGGGCCCAGGCTGGATTCGAACCCGCCAGCTCAGATGTACGTGGCTGGCGCCTTAGCCCATTAAGCCACAGGCGCCGAGCCACCTCTATGTAGTTTTAAAGTTAGGAATTTGGATCCTAATAATGACCCACTCCTCTAAGACATCTCATAGGAATAAATAACCTTGAAAACTTGGGGGTGGATTTGACTACCTAGTGACATGGAGTGCATGGAAATACCTCAGCAATTTGGTCTAATCCCTGGACCATCTCACAGGTAATCCTTGGTTTCCCAGTATTTTTTTCTCCCCCAATAAAGTGACCATAAACATCACTCTTTTCTTTCCCAGTTCCTAACTTTATAGGTTTCAAACTCATAAATTGAGTTAGGCTGTTGATACTATGCTGACATTCTTCATAGCAATGTTATAAATTTAAATGAAGCAATATCTACTCTGTGTTCTAGTTCCTCAAATGAATAGTTTATCCCATATAAATAGAGGGATTATTAATAACTACATTCTGTTTTTCTATTCCCTCTGTAGTTTCAATTAGTTATATAGTTATTTACTTCCTTCTCTTTACCTGTGTAATATTTAAAAATCTTTATTCAACTGAAGCAGCAGTTCTGTTTTGTGGAACAAGTGACTCATGAGTAACATCTACCTCCTGGGGACTATTAAAGGGCTAAATAGGAGCTGTGTACAACTATTCTAGAAATAGCTATTCACATAGATAGAAGTCCTTTTACACTTTAATTTTTTCCTTCATAGAAGATGAACACAGTAAGATAAATCTTGGAAATTAGCAGGAAATTCTAGTCCTAATTCCTACAGTGATTAATATGTATTTGGAATGAAACATAAAATTAAAAATTGAAAAAACCTATCCAAATAATTAAATTATTGTAATTACTGCACTTGTAATTTTTTTGGCACTGTAGGAAAGGACATACTCTGATAGCCCCCAGCAGCATAAACTTGGAAAAGGCTTCTGACCCATCTAGGACTTGGTTTATTTATTTGGGCCAAGTGATTCATAAGGTCTGTTCTAGACCTAAGAACACTGTGGGTTTGTATTATTGTTAGGGAATACTTTCATAAAACTTAGACTGACAAATGTTGTGAAGCTATACTTCAAATACAAAGTCATGCCACACCATTGATGAGTAAGAGGGCTGGGTAGGCAACCATAGGAGGAAAAACAAAGTGGAGGCTATGTTTAGGGGAGGGGAAGTGAGTAATGAGTTTGAAATGTGTCGGTAGATACAAAAACTTTATAATGGAAATAAAGGCAGTTTGTGGAATGCCCTGAACTTCCCTGCAGAGGGTTTAGATTTTGATCAACAGGTGATAGGGGTGGGATGGGACACAGAGTGGGATGAGGAGAACTAGAGAATCTCTACCAGGGTAACAACACGAATAGTAACAATGGTTGCGTTTTATTAAGCATTTATGGCACGCCAGGCATAGCTGTACATCCTTTACATGTTATTAACTCATTCAAATAATCATAATAATACCCCTATGAGTTAATTAATCCTTTTGTTTAAAAAGGAAACTTAGGAAAAAGGAGAATTTACATGACTTGTCCAGCCACAAACACAAAAATGTTTTAGAAAAAATGGCCTAAAAAGATGAGATCCAGAATTTGGAGAGGAGCCAACAAATATGCATTTAATTTCAGAAATTTGTTTTCTGGGAAAGTATTTATTGCATTAAGAAAATACATTCATGCTTCAAGTGTGGGACTCACTTACTACAATGAAATTTTATTTTTAGAAGAAACATATATATAATATATATACAGATACACACACACACACACACACACACACCATGTTATAGTCACATTTTTGAGTTTGTGAGAATGCATGCATCAAAGAAAAGTAAAAGTAAAACAACAAAATTTCACTTCGCCCAAAGCAGACATGTGGTTTATTTTGTCTTTGTCAAAAAGAAAATGAATAGTAGATACCAGAAAATGAATAACAAATTCTACCAGGGAACAAATAATACCAATTCTCTATATCCTGTTGCAGAAGACACATGTAGAAGGAACATTTTCCAACTCATTCTATGATGCCAACATTTAACTAAGACCAAAACAAGATAAAGACATTACAAGAAGGGAAAACAACAGATCATTATGTCTCATAGAAATACATGCCAAATATTTTCAACAAAATACAGTAGAACGGCCATAGCTGAGCACCTCCCTACATTGACCACCTCTTTAATTAACACAATTTTCAAAAACTGTACATGCACCACATGTACGTATCAGTATTGTACGCCTAATTCCTTTTGCTGACCACCTCCATATGTTGATCACTTTGTTACAGTCTTTTGGGTAAACAACCTACAGGGGTTCCGTTAGAGAATGGAATCTAACAAGATATAAAAAGAATTATATACTATGACTAAGTGAAATTTTTCCAGCTATACAAGTTCAACATCTGAAAATCAACTGATGTGATTCATCATGTTTACAGCTTCAAGAGGAAAAATCATATGATAAATCATATCAAAAGATTGAGGAAAAACATTTGACAAAAATACAACATCCACTCATGATATAAACTCTCAACAAACTATGAATAGAGGGCAAAAGCCATAATTTCATGAAGAATATCTACAAAAACCTACAGCTAATATTGTATTAATGGTGACAAAACAGAAGCTTTCCCCCTAATGTCCCCTCTCAATGTTCCCATTCAACATCAAACTGAAAGACCTAGCTAATATGATAAGATAAGAAAAGAAATAAAAGAGTGGGATGGAAGAAACAAAACTGTCTTTGTTCACAGAAGGAATAACTGCCCATCTAAAAAATCACAATGAAAAATCAAAAAACCCCTCCTGAAACTAATAAGCTATTATAACAAGGTTACAGGGTAGAAGGTTAGTATACAAAAGTCAACTGCTTTCCTACAGACAAATAATTAGCACATTGAAACTCAAAATTTAAAACACACCATTTATATTAACATCAAAAAATTAAACACTTAGGTATAAATCTAACAAAATATGTACAAAATCTATACCAGGTAAGCTACAAAACTGTGATGCAAGAAATCTAGGAAGATCTAAATAAATAAGAAGATATTTCATGTTCATGCACAAGAAGACATAATACTGATCAAATGTCAATTCTTCCCAAATTGATCTAGAGATTTAACACAATCCCAATCAAAATTCCAACATGTTACTTTGTGGATATTGACAAAATGTTCGTAAAGTTCATATTAAATTGTAAAAGACCCAGCATAGCCAAAAGAATATTGGGGAAGAACAAAGTAAGAAAACTGATACTACCCAACCTTAAGACATACTATAAAGCTATAGTAATCAAAATAGTGTGGTATAGGTGCAAGACAGAGCAATGGAACAGGATAGAGAGCCCTAAAATGACTCACATAAAGTCAACTAATTTTTCACAAAGGAGCAAAGGCAATCAATCTAATGAAGAAAGCATAATCTTTTTATCAAAGGGTGCTAGAATATAACTTGATTAAAAAGTTGGAAAATGATCTGGTATGTGAAAGATGCCCAACATAATTTGTCATTAGTGAATTGTAAATAAAAAATAACAATGAGATACTACTATGAACCTATTAGAATAGCTAATTTCCCAAACACTGACAAAACCAGACCCTGGCAGTGATGCAGAACAATAGGAACCCCTCTTTACTGCTGGTGGGAATGCAAATGGCATGTCCATGTTGAAAGGCAGTTTGTAAGTTTCCTGTAAAGCTAAACATAGTATTAACATATTATTTAACAATTCAGCTTCTAGGCATTTCTCCAAGTGAGTTGAAAACTTAGGTTTATACAAAAATCTGCATGTGAATGTTTATAGAAGCTTAATTCATAATTGTTAAAATTGAAAGCTACCAAGATGTCTTTCAGTAGGTAAATGAATAAACAAACTGTGGTATATCCACACAATGGAAGATTATACAGCAATACAGAGGAATGAGCTACATGAATAGAGCTGTGAAAAGACACGGAAGAACTTAGATGTTAAGAAAAGGAAGACAGTCTGAAAAGGCCATATCCTATATGATTCCAACTCCACGACATTCCTCACGAGGCAAAACTATGGAGAGAGTGAAAAAGTCATTAGTTAACTAGGGTTTCAGGAGAAGGGGCAGAGAGATGAGGAGGTGGAGCACAGAAAATTTGGTGAATGGTGAAACTCTTCCATATAATATGGATGACGGTGGATACATGGTATTAGGCACTTGGCAAAACCCACAGAACAGTGTTGCACAAAGTAAACCCTATGTAAACTATGGACTTTAACCAAGGTATCAATATTGGTTCATCAATTATAACAAATGCCCCCTACCAAAGCAAAATGTTAATAATCCTGGAGTACGGGTGGGGAGTGTAAGGGAACTCTCCTTATATTTTCTGTTAAACTCTTCTGTAAACTGCTCTAAAAAAAGAAAGTTTATTAATAAGAAATAAATCTTACCCAATTTAAAACAGAAACTTCTTGTGAGGGAAGGGGGGAAGAGAGATGTATGTGGCATATCTATATGGAAGAATGAATAGTACTGTCAGAAAGGTTTGTCAGCAGCCAGAGAAAACCAAACAGAAGCAAGCATATGAAAGAACATTCCTTCCTACTGCTCCTGTGGCTTCCAACATTGCACCTCAATCCACACTGATGCCAGAATGACCTTGTCACAGGAAAATTTGAACATATCACTCTTTTGCTCAAATTTTCTCAAGAAAACCATGGGCTATAAGATAAAATAGAAATTATTTGGCATGGTATCCAAGGTCTATAATGGTCCTATGGTCAATGGTGGCCCTATTGTTCTCTGTTCACCTCTCCCCATCACATGTGCTACTCCCTAAAAGGTTTTGTTCATGCAGCAAACTCCTTCTCTGGCCTTGGAAATTCTTGCTCCTTCTTCAAATGCCAGTAGGGCATTATCTTGCCAATAAAGTCTCCTCTGAGCTTCCCAGGCAGTCTTAGGATACATTTTTCTGCGCACCAGTTGACATTGGTACCCAGGTCCCACAAGACAAAATGTGAGATAACTGTGAGATAACTGTTCATTTGCATGTCTAGTGCCTCTGGTAAGTCTTCACCTTCAGGAGACCTCTATGTTATATTTGTCTTTATATCTCTAGTGTCTAGCCCGGGGTCTAGTATCTAGTAGGTGTTGAATAAATGCTTGTTCAGTAAACACCAAGAGCTGAATATTTATGCTCTGATTCATTGCAGCCTCTGTAGTAATATCCTCTAGCTAGTATTCTAATAGTTCATACTTCTCTAATTAATTCTCACTTGTATATATAGTTAACTCTTGATTATGCACGAGAGGATTATCCACATTGTAGTTTAGTGTAGCAAATCTTACTTTCAACTTCTTGTTGACATCACCAGCTGTTTATGTGTGTCCTTCACTGACATTGTCACCAATTCCATCTACTTTTACTCCTGCATGCAGCCAAGAGCATGGCAGGAGCTGCAAAAAAAGGTATTTTTCAAAGAAACAAACACTTATTTGCCTCTCCTGATCCAAACTTCTAGGCTTAAAGATATAAGAGATCCCAACGTCAGGAAAAGGAGACTATTCATGGAAGGCAAAAAAAGAGGCAGGAACCCCAGAGATAGAGTGAAATGGGAAAATTGGGGAAATATTTCTGGGGAAAAAGTATTTGTCAAAAACTATAAATCTTTGAATAGCTTTTAGAATATGTTCAACAAATAACCAACATTTTAACATACTGCACTATGTCTATGATATTGCTGTTTTATTCTACCATCTAACTTTTTCAATTTCTTTGGATTCCCCAACTTGAGAACTGCCCTAAATGGTAGGATGTTTAAGAAGGAAACAAGAGCAAGTGCATACTTCTGAAATAATCATATATCAAAAACTATTTTCAATTTCACACTGCTAGTAAAGATAAAAATAAATACTTTCATCTCAGGCACAATTTGGTTTGGTTTTGTTTTATGTTTCCCTGAGTATGTTACATGAAACTATTTTTTTTAATGTCATTTACATTAAACTCTTGAGCTGCTGACTGTGCTTTAGATTCTTCTGAAGGGCCCCAGCAGTGATTCCTCTTTTAAATTTAAAAGCCTAATGAATCCAGATTTTAAAAAGTAGCTAATATTGGGTTGAGGGCCAAACAATATAATGACGCAGAGCTACTTGCATTATTCCTGGAGCTATTTGATTTTGACAAGCCCACATTTGGTAATTAACATGAGAATGCCCCCTTGGGCCGTTCTCCTGTTAGCTAAAATATCTTATAAATTACTATAATAAAAGGGGGAGAAAAGGAACACGCTGCCTGTCAATGTTTCAACTTATCTAGCAAGAGGAGACAAAGCCCTGATCTGGAAACATACAGATGCCAAATGGGAACATAAATTCTACCGTCTGCCCAATGTGAGAGAGTCTCCTGTCCAACAGCAGGACGTGGACACAGCATTGACTGAGTTCCCCAAGCAAAAGGTGTGTTGGCCCTTTGCATATGTAATATCTGCATGTTTCACAATGGTCATTTGGCCAGGAATATCACATCACCTACTAAATGCCAGGTCAGTGGACATGGCATCTATAATTGAGAAAGCAGCTTCATCCAGTTTAAGGTCTCTTGATGGAGTTTAAGAAATAATTCTCCCTACCAATGTTGTCAAATACAGACTAATGTATTATCCTAATCTAGATGATTGTATGAACACGGCCATAATATAGATTCTATGTGCATTTGTGGTTAGGAGTCAGATGTCTCCCTTCACTACCTCCGTTTGCTCCCATCTGGCTACAAGCTTATAATCTGCTAAAGGAATTGGAAGTGGACAAATGAGCAGGTTTTATAGTTTATTTTCTTGAGGCTAGGATCTAGCAGTGACACAATTTTGATTCTGGCAAGGAGAAAGAACAATCTGTGACTATTTTCCTTACAATTGACTTCTAAAATTCTTAAAGACGATCCTTCCCCATCTCCTAATTTCACTCGCATGCACACTCATCAGCTTATTACACACATATAAGCCACTTAAAGATGGTTTTGACATAACAAGTAATAAATTCTTCATAGGTAATGATGACTATTGTGTGTCTAAACATATTCCTATTGGTATCAAAGGCATATGCAACAAATACATATAAAAATCAACTTTATTTTCTCACACTATAGTTTTACCTACTGATACCAAATCAACTTTATTATCATCAATTTATTTTAATCTGGGACATTAACCACATTATTTTGAGTCAACAGCAGCTGCTGACTGAACAATAGTTTTCAGCAGTTCTATTACTTAGAGTCTTTTAAAAATATATATTTTTGTTAAAGGCCTAAGGGAATCAATGGGTATAATGTGTAGACTTATTGATAAAAATTCTGAGCCTGCAATAGAATATAGTTCAAAAATAGCTGTGTTTAATCCACAGCAGACATCATTTGCTATTACGGCTGAATTTTAACAGGAACAGATCCAAAATCATGTCAGTGTTCCCATTTTTGTGCCACAGAGTAATGACATTTAATCAGGAATATTACTACACTCTTTTGGTGACAGCTGAGACACAAAACCAGCCAACTGATGCAATTCCTTTCTTACTGTTGTTGGCCTATACACACCAACAGCAAAGAGGAAGCTGCCTTACCTCTTGTATGTCAACAGGGGAAATCTTAAAGAACAAAGCTTGCAGATAGATTACAACTAGAGTCCATCAGGCTTCCTATAGACTTCTGGAACCATCCCACAGTCTCCACACATCCCCGGGCCAAAGGAAGCTTAAGGAAGAAACTGTTCTAGATCTTTTAATGCAATGATGCTGCAGTCCCCAGGTGTGAAGCAACATGATGTTTGCAGAATACAACCGACATAGCTCCTGCTTGGTTAGATCAATAGCCTATAATTACCTGGGAATTACTTAGACACAAATCAATGGTGTGTTCTGTCCCATTCATAATGAGCAGGGTGACTTTTGCCTGGGCTATGGACATCATGATAAAGACAATAACCCCACCTGCTTACTTGGCCTTCCACTGCTGGTCCAACCTGCATCTGATCTAGCCCAGAAAACTGGGGATGGGGGAGAGGACTTCAGATGGTAAGAAAGTGGGGGCTGTGTGTTCCAACTCTGAACATAGCCTTTCTGGCAGCAGTTGCAGGTTTTCACTCAACCCTAGTCTCATCTAAGATTGACATCTCTGAGATAAAGGGCTCCACATTCCATTAGATGTGATCAGCATGGCCAGCCTCCTCCCATGGCCACGCCCCAAGGGATGGAGCCACATTTTGATGACATCCATCAAGCTCATGATTCCAGCTCAACAGTTTGCAGCAATTTCTCCATTTTACAGCTATCACAGATAGAGGGGTGGGAGAAGACACAAGCGAGTGGTGGGAGGGCTGCTTTGTGCTATTTGATCAAACACGGAACGCACAGCCCCATAACTAAGCTGCCACAAACACACCACTCTATCCTGTAATACTTCTTACAAGTAAAGGAACAGAGCTGGAGTCCTGCTGGATTTCCCTTAGCAACCTGACAGGAGCCCACAAGGTCAGCTAGCAGGAAGCGTAGAAAATTATACAGTGGGGAATTATCAGCTAAATTATTTCACTATACTCAGGATTTTTACTGTTCTTCCCAAGACAGTGGCCTCTTGCTACCCAGATTAGAAACATGAATAAAAGGACAAGAATGATAAAAGGAGAGGAATAGGAAAGGGGAACATTTAAAATGGAGTATTTATCTTATTTCATATACGTAGCATATGCATGTGTGTGTGTGTGTGTGTCGCTTTAATGCAACTCCTTGAGGCCGCTGCCCGGGGATCCAACCTGCTTGTTTTCTTTCTCTGGCCGTATCATTTCTTGTCCTTTTTGTTTGGGGTGGAAGGATGATGGGGGTGGGGCTGGAGACGGCCTCAGGATCAGGTTTGCTGCACAAGCTCCAGCAGCAGGAGCAAGCATGATTTATCAATTAACAGGTAATGAAAAAAATTCTCTGCAATTAAAGATATGATTTTGCTCAAACAGGAAGCAGCACCATACAACTGTGTACCCCTCTGAGGAATACTCAGCTCCCGTCACTAATGTGCAGCACAGCTAATTTTAACAGAGTGTGTGTGGGCCCCTTGGGGGGCTCCATGTTGATGAAGGAGTATACAGTAGGGAACCCCCAGAGGACCTTGCTGATTGGAGAGCCCCAGGAAAGGTGTAGGGAAATTACATTTCCTGTTCCTTAGGAGAGTTATTAAAGGGGAAGGCAGCTTTAATCACTGAAAGACCAGTTGCTGCATTATTTTTGATTTATATACCAAAACAATCCCCTTTATTCCTCGGTTGCCTTTTAATATATATGTCAGCTTAGTCAATATTATATTTCAGTGTAACATATAAACAGCTGTAAGATCTTGTTAAAAATGTGAAGGCTTTTTGAAAGATTATACAAGATAAAATATACTATTGCTACTCAACCAAAAATCAGAGGAAATAAGTAGACAGAAGTTACTCCCTTTTTGTCTTTCACAAAAATTGATAAAATATTTTGCTAAAAGAAAGGCACCCCAAGTTTCTTAATAGTATTAAAAAAAAGTTGTAGGGTTCCCAATATTTTCTTTTTCTGGATATACAGACAGTTCCTTTAGAAAGACAATTTGTTCATTTCTGTGCAATACAAGCAGAAAGGGCAGAGTGATTTGTTAAAATCATGTTTATGCCAACTTGTCTGGAATACTTCCATATTTCACTATTTTACACCAATAATTTCAAAAACTTTGGAGATGGAGGAATATTCAGATAACCTAGTTCCACCTTTTCATGTTTCCGATAAGAAAAAGAATCAGAAAGGCTAAGTGTTAATAACACAATAGCAACGATCTTGACTCTGGTTAGGTAACTATTGTTAGGCGCTGCTCTGAGCACTTTGCACATTTTCTCTTATTTAATTCTGACAACAGCCCTACGAGGTGTTAGCATTATTATCAATTATCACTGTTATTATTTTCATAGAAGGAGGCTACAGGCAGGAAGTGGGAACCCCGAATTCCTGACTCCAGGACCTGTGTCTTAACCATCAGGCTATGTTCTCTCTCCTGTCACATACTGCTTACAGATACATGGGCACTAAACCCTGGATCCCTTATTTTGGGGTCTAGCAATATAAAAGAAAATTATTTTGTATTATTAGCCTATGCTGAAATACTCTTTGCACCAATAAATAACCTGCAAAGGTGAATTTTAAACATAAAGTCCCTATACCAATGCTAGCTGTTAAACCAAATGGGACACCACAGATATGTGCCAGTGAGTGTGCCGAAGGGAATGCAAATGACCTTGGGGAAAATATACGTGAGGAAGCCTGGCTCCTGCTCTGTGACCTCCAACTTCTTCTGTCTCCTTCTAAGCCTCAGGTTAAATCTCTCCACACCACAGTCCAGTCTAAAAGTAATCACAGTTGTAAAAACCAGTGTTCCATTCCTGGTGCTTTTTAAACGTAATCAAAAGACTCTGACTTCCTAAAACAGCCCAAATCTCTAACTCTTCTCACTAACATCTTCACTGAAAACCCAGCTTGCCAAAGCAGTGTTAAAGAACAACTATCGTGTACAGCGTGAGCGCAAAGAGCTTTCCTCTTAAAACACAGCCCTACCAAAAATCTTTACAGTCTAGCAGCTATAAATGATGCAGAAGGCTCCTTCAAACTCTGCCCCACAGTATTACCTCGGGCAAAGGTTTCCTCTTCTGTTAGAACTGGGACAGTTGGAAATAGGCTGCCCCTATAAGCTCTGCTCCTGTTTCTTTGGAGGATTCCTCTGACAGTTCCTAACTGCATTATCAGGATTTGTCTCGCTGGTAATGGCCAATTCATTTGTATTACCGCATTTAGACCCTACAGTAAGCGCACAATCACAGGTGTGAAGGCTGGTCCCAAGGAGGCCGGGGCACTGCCTGCGTCAACTGGCTCAGAGGAAAACACCAGTGGGACGTGGAGTCTGTCGTTCTCATCTGTCCTGTCCTGACTCCACACCCCCTTCCAGATAGGCAGACAGACAGACAGACAGACGATGCGCGTGTGTGCACACACACCTCATCAATCCCAGCAGTGAGCCTCAACCTCATTGGGAAAGAACTGGGACAGATATCGAGTCCATCGCCTTCATTTAACAGCTGAGGAACCAAGTCCCGGAGAGGCTAAGAGACTCCCATGTGTTACTCATTAAGAGGCAAAGCTAAGCCTTTATCCTAAGGACATCTGACCCCGAGCCCACTATTCTTTACTCAGTACCGTGTTACTTAAAAGCATAAAAAAGTCTTTCCCCATTCACGGGGGAGTTCAGAATTCTCCTTTCTATAAGCCCTTGTTTAATGGCTCCATTTCATATGTGATAAATTTCTCAGGCCCTTGTTAAGAACTGCCATGCCAAACTCCTTACCACTGGTGGAGCATCCCCACTGTAGGGCCAGACAGAAAACAGTGCCAAGGACACTCTGGGAGGTTGAGGTATCACCCAGCTCACTCTTTCCAAGCACTTCAGTGGTGCACACGCTGGTCCAGTTCTTGGGTGGACACTTCCCAGGGATTTATCTCCTATACTTTGAAAGCAACTGAACATACTAAAGGCATGTATGTATTCTCTTAGCATCTGATAACATAGGGTGTCAAATACCTCAACATATTTCAAAGAGTTTGTGATGAAAAATAAATATTGGAGAGTTATTTAGAGGCTCAAAGTTGGGAAAAAAGAATAACCCCGAGTCATATTCTAATTTTTATGGGTACAATTTGTACCTATCTTTCAGTAGATGAGAGAGGTGGCACACGAGAAACGGATCATTAAACAGTAGTGTGAAACCAGGGAAATTAACCAGCTGCTGTGAAAGCCACCTCTCTTATTCTCTGAGAAAGAGAGAGTAGAGGGTGGGGGAGGGCGGGAGAGAGCACAGGGAAGGCAAGAGGGAAGGCCCCGATTTTACTGATAAAGCATTAGTTTCAAAAATCTGCAGACCATCTTGAAGCTAATGAACGGAAAATGTTTGATCAAAAAATAATAGTTGGACATGACAGATATTTCCTACTTTTGAAACCGTAATAATTTTGTCCTGGAAGACCATTTCATTCCATGCCCTGATTTAACATAAAAGGAAACTGAGGAACTACAGTTGAGAGAAGGGTAGGGGCTTGACCTTATTTCCACAGTGCAAGTTGAGGGCCAGAGCCTGGCCTGGTGACTCCCCTCCTGTGCTTTGTCCACTAACCCACACTGCCTGGTCATCCAGCAGGCCAGGTGAGCTCTGTTCAGTCAAGCAAGTAAGGACATGGTACAAGATGATGGGTTTGGGTCCTTTAGATACTGTTCTGTGCAGACAGGAGGCAATCTCTCTGTTGGGAAGAATCTATATGACTGATGAGACTGCTGAGTAAACATTCTATGTCCCTCCGCCCAGCCAAAAATATGAAAAGGCAGTCTTTAAGAGCACAGGATTGTAGAAAAGGCCATGCAGAAAAAGTCAGTGCAGGGCAGTTGTTAGGAGAAAACAGTCCAAAACCTTTGGGAAAGGAATAGAAAACGTGGAAAGGGACCTGCCCTCTGCTGAGTGTCTTTGCTGTAGGTGTTATACCCCATTCTCAGGTGAGACTATCAAGGCCTATTACTACACTCAGAGGGCCAATATTCTAGCCCAGGCCCACTCCAAAGTCCAAGTTTTCCTTTGGAATCTGCCCTTTTCTTTCTAACTGTAAGTGCTCTATGTTAAGTAGTATGGCAACTAGGTCTTGGGTATAGTAGACTGTTTATGTCTCCCTTCAAATTCACATGTTGAAATCCTAACCCCGAAGATGACAGTATTAGGTCTTCAGGAGATAGATTAAGTCTTGAGGGAGAAAGCTTCACAAATGGGAATAGTGTCCTTAAAAAAGAAACCCCAGATAACTCCCCACCAAGTAAGGGCAGAGCAAGGAGGTGGTGTCTGTGCACCAGGAGGTGGGCGCTCACCAGACATAGAATCCATAGGTGCCTTGATCTTGAACTTCGCAGCCTCTAGAAATTTGAGAAATATATTTCTGCTGTTTATAAGCCACTGAGTCGATAGTAATTTGTTACCCCAAGCAGCTCACATGGACTGAGACATTGGGAGAAAGAGAAATTGTGGCATCAGTTTGTATTTTACAACTTATTTGCTTCATCAGATCACAA
This sequence comes from Perodicticus potto, assembly GCA_963574655.1. NCBI lineage: Eukaryota > Metazoa > Chordata > Mammalia > Primates > Lorisidae > Perodicticus > Perodicticus potto. The sequence continues at coordinate 82,737 of CAUYRH010085992.1, forward strand.
ATTCGAAATTTCTATCAACTGCAGAATGAAACGAAACGGCAGTCTCTTCTCAGCTTCCCTTAGATCCTTGGGAGGACAAAAAGGATAGCAGCCAACATGAAGGAAAGGAACATGGCTCGGCTGAGATAGCTGTGCCAAAGAAAGAGATAAAGCAGGAACAAAGTAACAAATTATATTGTCAGAGAAAATGTGAACTTTTTGATTGGGGATGACATTTATTTTAAGTGTGCAATGACGGCAGGAAATCTGTCAGGGTAAGACATGGCAGAGGTTTCAGCATTTGTTAAGAGTGTCGTGGGAATTTAGCTAAAACTGTTAAAACTGACACCATTGGCTTTTGTTAACACATTAAGCATGGGAAAAGTGCCAGTCAGCATATTCTCTATAGCATCAGTTCAGTTAAATCATCTGGAAGATGCATAAAACTGGGTGGGATAATAATGGCTACATTTTTCAACACATGGGGAGGTGGAGGGGAGAAGGCCAGTGCCATTTTGATAAGAATGACAAATGGTTCTTTTAAGATATAGCTCCCAAGAAGGGAAAATGGGAGGGGAGGGCATTTTTATTGGCCCTGCTATATTCCTAAAGATTTTTTTAGTGTAGGAAACAAAGTACAAATACTTCTGCCATGATGCCAAGACTTGTAGAAGAAAATTACCTCTGATGCACATACATAGGTTTGGCTGAAGCAAAATCGAAGACCTGTCTCAAACATTTTGCTTTAAAACCACTCAATAATTACATCAGAGTGAAGCCAAGTGACAAAAAGCAGAAATGCAGATGTTTACCCAATGAGATGAACTAAATCAAATGCAAAGGCATTCTGGCTGCAGGAAGAAACCTTCAAATGGACCCATTAAGCGCAACCTTGCCTTGCCTGATCCTCTCAAGAAGTTGATCAAAAGAAAAAAAAGAAAAGCCAGAAAGCTTGATGGTGACATGCGCCTCTAGCCATTAAATGGGTACCAATTGTTGGTGAAAAAAAAATGTTATATGGAAAAGGCAGCCTTAGCTTCTTTGGACAAATGTTTTGATTCTCACCACCCTCTGACTAGTCAATTAAACATTTTGTGTTTGTTTCATATAACAAGTTCAGGAAAAGAGTCCGCTACTTATGTTTGATAGAGCACCAAAGATACTGTAGTGTTGCCAAACTGTACTGCAAAATTCAATACCTTTTAATAGAACACCGTCATGGGCTTTGCAAATGAAATATTCCATGGGAGTTGGGGGTGTTCCCTGGGGGCCAGTTTTTCCTTAGGGCATAAAACATGGAAATTCTGCTCTTACCAGGGTTCTCTTACTGGTTCCCAGTCCAGAAAGCCCTCAGTTTAGCAAACCGCTATTAAACAAATGACTTAGTGCCCCTTGTCAGGAGGAACCCTGTGTGTACCTCGACTTGGGGATTTACACTCTTCCACGGTCCACAGGGGCTGAAAGGCAACTGGTCATCTGATGTGGGATTCTCTGAGTAGCTTTCAGAGAGTGTTTATTGTCCTCAGGTTAGGGTGCGTTTCATTTAAAGTCTTTTTTGGCTTCCTGGTTATCTTGTAAATGATTAATCCATGCTCAGATTTTTCAGCAGTACTCTAATGAGCATAAATAAAATGATCCCCAGTTTCCCAATTATAGCACCATGACCCCTCTCAAACTACATCGCCATATGACTGTAGGTGACCGGTGTAGCTTTCCAACATTCCATGTGCTAGGAAGTTTTTACTCATTTGCGCCTGTCTGGTTTAGCTGATAAAACACAGACACAGAATTAAAGGCAAAAACATAAAAAGTTGCTGCCAAGAACTGTCTTTCTGCTATGCAAACATCATCTTGTGTAGCTTCAAACACTAAATGTTTTTCTTAAAGGGCTGCTTCTACCATCCTCCCCTGCCCCCACTACCCCAAAAAGGGAACATATGGAAGAATGAGCTTGGACCAAAAGGATCTTGGTTTTTGGCTCAGGAGTAGAGTAGTCACAGAAGCACAGCACCTCATCAAATAAACCAGACTGACACCGTTTGGACTTTCCCAACCTAATTTCCTAGATCTTTCAAGTCCTTTCATCCCTCCCTGGCTCTTACCAAGCCCAGGCAGCTTACCAGGCATAGCACCTGGGCTATTTAGATGCATCACTCCTGACTTCTAAAAGGAATTTTAAAAAGAAGATCAAGCAGTTGCCATAAGCATTGTCTAGATTAAAAAAAAAAACATAAAATACTTCTCAATCCCCAAATAAAACTGATTGAAATAAAGTCACTGGAATGAGCTTCATTACTTTGGCCTTCAATGGAGTAATAACAAATTAACACATGACCTAATTCTTCACCTGTTTCCTTGCTGCCTACCTTGAGAGTTCCCTAGACTTCTTTACTGAAGATAAGGAGAATAGTATGTTCATGGAAAAGTGTGGCTCCAAAGTCCTAGGCTGGCTAGACCACCTAAGACTAAGATGGAACCTTGAGACAGGAAGCTATGGAAGGGAGAAAGAAATAGAGCAATTAACTGCAAAACTATTTTAACCAATACATGGGTACTTTGATTTTTCCCCCTATTTTTCATAAATCCTTTTATATTATTACTTTTTCTAAGTTAGTTTTTAATATTCAAGAAAGGTAGCAAAAATATTCATTGGCACTACTTTGAGCAGTTTTTATTAGTTTTAGAAATAAAATTCAGGAAATATTTATTCAAGAGATTCCTATTTCACATGTGTCTTTTACTCCCTCTTTCTTTCTTTCTTTCTTTTTTTTTTTTTTTTGAAAGAGTCTAACTCTATCAGCCTGGAAAGAGTGCCCATGGTGTCATAGCTTATAGCAACCTCAACCTCTAGGGCTCAAGAGATCCTCCTGCCTCAGCCTCCCAAGTAGCTGTGACAATAGGTGTCCACCACAACACCTGGCTAGTTTTGTTTTTCTGTATTTAGTAAAGACAGGGTCTTGCTCTTGCTCTGGCTGGTCTCATACTCCTGAGCTCAAGCAATCTGCCTTCCCCAGCCTCTTTCCATTTGGTTTTTTAAAAGCAATTCCAATTAAACTATTTGAATAGATTATGGTAATTCAGTTCTAAAGGTATTAATGCACTTATAAACAAAATCACACCTGCTAGAGATGTTCACATTGTTATCCATATACATGCAAATATACTTGGTATAGACCTTCCCCAACAGGCAAACATAACTAGGCAACTTAACAGCCATCAGATGCCTCACAAAACTGTGAAATAACACATTTAGTGTTGACTCTGTATCCTATTTTCTGTGCTTACATACAGCCTTCTTTTTTTCCAACACAGCATTAAAGAGTGAATTTTCTCCAAAGCTAATTTCCTAGCAAATATCATGTCCACATGCTTTGTGGTAGTACAGAAATTTCCCTAATAGCTGTGCACTTCTAAAGAGAAATTTATTCTCATGTCAAGTTGATAAGAGATAAGATCATAAATACTGAGCTGCAAGAGTCCTGTTGTTCAGGTAGATGTTTGCCTTCAAGAATAAAGAGATGAAAAATTAAGGATATAGGAAGTGTGACTATCGGGTGATAAGACAGATTTTCTTGTGTGTCTTGTAAAGTCGCTCTGAGGACAATTAGAAGCCGCTCTGAGCCAGGATGGTGTTGTTTAGAGAAAGTGGCTAGCCTTCAGTGGGGATGACCCCGAGAAGTAACCTTCAGAATGACATCTGAGCACCATCATTTCAAATTGAAAGTGATACGAAATACCGAGTACTTACATTTTTCGTCATAAAAATTCTTCAGATAACTTTGTGTCAAATACACAAAATAACACGAAAATTTAAAATTTCTATTATTTCATACATTTATATTATTTAAAAATGACAAAAAGAAAAAGAAAAGATAGAAATATTTTATGCCCATTGAGAAGAGCCTTTATGATACTGAAAGTAGCTATAACTATCTGAATAAATTCAACCATCAAATTTCACATGACAAAGGAATAGACATGTTCTATGAGGCGATTGTTCAATTTGTCCTCTTGCTAAGTGATGCAATCAGTTATTCCAATAAGCTGGTAAATATTTTCACTAGTACATGAAACAACCTTTTGGATGGTTTATAATTACAAGAATGATGCTAACTGAACCCCTTGCTTTGTTTCAATATCCCTTGTTAGTGCCATAGACCTCTCTGCCTCTCTTGTTTTTCTCAAAAGCAATTTAGAAAATGCTTGTATTTTAGACAAAAGGAGAACATTTGGTGAAAGAAAATTCATCATTAGGTATCTAGAGGTTTGTTAATAGAAAAGGCAACTCCCACAGTGTATCCTAGTGCTGAAGCCAGACACACACGCTCAGGACCAGCAAGCTGCCTTCACAGTGGGCCAAAAGTCATTATCATAATTTTATATTACATAGACTACATTGAAAATTTAATATATCCCAGCAAAAAGAGACAAAAGACATTTTGCATAATGCTTCTGTGAGCGCACTCTCTCTTGCTACTCTTTTAGCCACCCCATGCAGATAATCACACCAGGAAAAAGAAGTTCATTACCTAAGCCAAATCAAAATTAGGCTTTTCTTTTTGATAGGGAACTTCATTAGTAAGCCCTGTCTAATACAGCTGGGAGATTTGATGAATCTATCTTAGAGTAATAATTCACCACAATCAGCTACAATTTTACTTTAAGTTTTATATCTTTATTAAGAAAAGTAGAAATACATATAAACTGGATACACATACGTGTGGATTTTTAAAGATGTTAAATCAAGGTGCCATCTAAAAATCACTTTTGGACATTTTAAACATTCCAGAGTGATAGAACAGATCCATGTAAGAAATGCAACCCTTTGCCCTCCAGTTATCTATGATTAAGGCTTTTAAAGAAAGAAAAAAAAAAAGAAAGAAAGAAAAAAGAAAAGAAAAGAAAAATCAACGAAGCCAATGCTGAAATACTTGAAGTTGAGGAAAGTGGATATTTATTGAAACTATTAAAATGAAAACGTCTTCAAATGTTAAAGATAGCCTTTGATTAACAAGAAAACCCAGGAGGAAAGTGTCATTTTAGAATTCTTGAGATAAAGGCTAGAGATCTATTGTCCCTACATGCTGTCCAAGAGAATATCCACTGCAGTGCTAAGCTGTATGTTTTATATCATACAAAACTCAGTCATCCCACGGACAGGGAACAAAGAGCTCCGTTCTCCCCTTTGTGTGACCCACATATGTAAGTAAGTTCACCAGCATGCGAGAGCTCTGTGGCTACAGATGATTGTCTGTGGAACTCCTCCAAGATCGCACCCTTCCATGCTGAAAAAGCTATCTCTGCAGCTCCCGTTGTAGACACAGTTTTCCACACTGTGCTTGAAGCTAACCTTGACTTTTGTAACCACACTGAAGCTTCAGTACCACGCAGGGCATCTCTGGCCATTGTCCATTCTGCATTCTCTTAACCATACAAAGCCAGCTAGCCTTCAAGCGAGATCAGTCTCACTTTGCCATTTCTCCCTCTCCTAATTGACGTCTGTGAATTTCCTCAAATACTGACATCAATATTATTGAAGGGATAAGAATCCTGAATTCTTGAAAGTTAAGACTTTTTAAAACAGATAACTTAATTTCCGAGGCCTCTTAGATTATTATCGATCTATATTTTTTGTTAACTCTCAAAAGTGGCAAAGCCTAGGGCACAACAACAACAAAAACCACAAACGAAACAAGACAAAAACAAATGACAAACCTCTTCCACCCGATCACATGGGATGTCACTTCACCCATATACAAATGACAGGAGTACTCAAGAGACAAATAGCCCACATAACAATCCTGACTTCTAATATTATGATTGGACAAAAGATTTTAAGAAGTACCCGGTTGAAGAGTTAACCAGAGTAAAAGACTTTCTCACATTTACAACTATTTAAAATGTCCTCACAGAGCCTTCAGAAACTTGAACAGTATTGTGAATTCCAACTTCAAATAAAATGATTTGATTTTTACCTTCCCTGTAGGTTTGATTTCCACTTTGGCAAATTAATAATATCATCTATTTGATTCACTTCTAATGGTTAATCTTCTAGAACTATAGCTCCTGGTAGGTAGAAAGTAGAAATGAAACTGCTTTAGATGTTTTAGGATATGACAACACAGAAAACCTTTAGAAAGAGAGATGATTATAAGAGTTATTTGCAAAGTCTTACCTGTGCTCCAGGCATGCTGCTTCATGTTTTTCCCTAGGTTATTTTTTTCAAATTCTTGTAAGTAAGCTGCTACTATTATTATTAGTAGCTGCTACTATTAATTAGATGCTATATCCCACTTTATGCATTAGGAAACTGAGTCTTTGCAAGGTTGTATAACTTGCCCCAGGTCACAGTTGGCAAGCACAGAAGTTTGGCTAGGGACTCATGCATCTGACTTTTGTCCCTATTATTCTAAGCACTGTTTCCTTTAAACCCCCCTCCCCCCACACACACACACAAATGATGAATGATAAGCAATTCCAGCAAATCAAAAAAGTTGCTTTATTCTCACACTTTTCCTGTAAGTAATTTATTAAAATGACCTTCCAGGTGTTCTTTGCGGCTGGGCGATATAAAAAACAGAAATAAAGAAAACAAGCAAAGAACCCTATATCTAACCGGAAAGGAAACAGTAAAAGAAATGTAGGAAACATGGGCATGTTTTATGCCATGACTTTGTGCTGAAAAAAGACTAGTAATTACTATCTGGTTTTCAAGGAATAAAACAATCCTATCAGGAAACTAAACTTCACTTTATAACTCTTGCTATTTGGCCAGGTTATCCATAACTACCTCTATGAAAATCATTCCAAGTCATTCTTCGGTTGCCTTTTCCCTAACCAAAAAAACCTGGGTAGATCGAGCCCACTTCAAATCTTCTTTTTCCTTGATGACTTAATGGCAATGATTTTCAACTAGTGTGCAGCGAGAAGATCTTAGCTGCACTATGAAAAGTTCTAAAGATCATTAATTAAAATTATTTTTTAAAGAAGTTCAAGGCACAGTAAGTATATTCCTTTTTTTATTTATGTATTTTTTGATCAACCTAATTTAAGTGTGCCACAGAAGTTTAACTATAGGTTCAAGTGTACCGTGAGATCATAAAATTTGAAAAACACTGCCAATGGCATAAAAACATATTGTTCTTTACTGTTTCTGGAGTTCGTCCTTCTATATGACCTTTACCCCTGTCACATTACATTGCAATTATCTCTTCGTATCTATATCTTGTCCCTTACTTACAACTGGATTCTATGATCCTTGACGGCAGGGGTCATATCTTCTGGGTTTGTAAGTGGAACCAAACAAAACATAACTGCATGCTCAAAAACGCACGACAAAGACAGCAAGAGTAAAATTTTGCAGGCATCATCTATAGCAGTGGTAACGAGCTTTTTGGTACCAGGGAGGGACTGGTTTCAAGAAGATAATTTTTCTGGGAGCCCAGGGTGTGGGGTCGTGAGTCTGACAGGAGGTGGCACTCAGGGGGTGATGGGGAGCAGCTGTAAATGTAGACTGAGCTTCACCTGCTCACCCTCCGTTCACCTCCTGCTGTGCAGCCCAGTTCCTCACAGGCCATGGACTGTCCAGGAGTTGGGGACCACAGACACATAGCTGTAGCTTTTTCTGCTCTGGTTTTCTTCTTATGAATCTTCAGAAGTTACAGGGCAAGGCTAAAATTGAGATTTATAGAAGCATCACTATGTACCAGTGCACATGAACAGCAAAACCGCAAAGACAATGATCAAAAGAAATCCATCAACAAAGGCTGACAGTAAGGTCAGACATAACAATAATATCAACAGTTAATGAAGTGTCCAAATGAGGGTCCTGAGATTTACTTTTTATATTAAGGTGTAATAATAAAGTCTAAAGAGGGATTTTTAAATACTTTGTAGGGAAATTTTAGGTTGTATGAATCTTTGATATTCAGCCATGAAAACTAAACAATCACCATCCATGAAAGGGCAAAAATACAGATTTTAAAAATTCCCCTCGCATTCAATTGTAATTTAGTCCAAGTTCAGAAAATCCAGTTCAGCTATTTCCTTTTTCAACAGATTTCCACATGTTATTAGGAGTACACAGTTAACCAGGTTTCATGCAGTAGACAAAATGGCATTGTGGGATTACATTAGTTCGACATCTGCTTTATGACTATAGCTTCCAGACCAATTTATTTAATATTGATCTTTAAACAAACATCAGTACAAATAAATTTGAGCACTCCAGTCCCGAGATTTTATATCTATAAAAGAGGCCTATATTCAGAGAAGCAGGGCTGCTTGTATTTCTCCCTTTGATTCTGTTTTCTTTGATCTTACCAGGTATCAAATACATCAATGCCAAATTAAAACAAATCCATCTTCAGATAACACTCTGTTTATAATCTTTCATGCGGAAAGAATTTTTCTATCAATAACTTCCAGTAAGCATTTTAACTGATCTTTTTATTGCTTTATTCTGACTACTACAAAAGGCAGCAGTACCTTGTCCTGACCAAACACCAGGCCTGGCTCTACCTGTAAGATCTGCAAGAAGGGCTGAGTTCTAGCTCCCCATTTCCACGTGGCTTTCTCTCCTTTAACAACTGGAATCCAGCAGCAGGGACACACCAAGATCCAGCTGCCCCCTACTGAGAAAATTGCTGCACAAAGCTAGGCGTTTGGGAGGCCCAACTCTAGACTTTTATGAGACTGCAGTTGACCATTTGGAGAAGGGGACAGCTGGGTGCTAAATATAAATGGGCAAAAGGACTTAGATAGGGAAATAGATAATGAATCCTGGGATTAAACACTTGATTCAATTAGTAGGGCATGTATGAATGTGAGGCATAAATGGACCCAACATAGTTATTTGCACAGGACTTATTTATGGTGTTCTTAGTTATCCTGATTGAGTATAGATATGAGGCTCACCAGGGGAAGGATATTTCTGAGGTCTGGAGCTGGGATGAAGTTCAAAGTTTTTGGTCACAATTTTTTCACATCTGGCATCTATTTTCTGTTCATTGAATTCCATCCATTACTTTGGTCTTCTGAGATAATGAAAGTTGCTTCTCTGTTCTTTTCTTTCCCTCCCCTTCATCCTCTTTCTCTCCATCTTTTTCTTCCTTCTTTTCTTTTAACTATTCTGGAAACACTGGAGGTCAACGGATACACCTTTAATGAGAAATTAAAAAGCCTTTTGACAAAATAGTCAGGTTTGTTTCCAGATTCCCTGAACACGTACTAGCAAAGGAAGGCCCACCTGCTGGGAAATTTAAGATAACTGTGTTTTGTGAGTGACGAACTTCAGTCAGAGTCGGAGCAGGATTGGTTTTCAGAGCATGTGAATTTTCAAAAAAATCTTTTTACTTTGTCATAAATTAAGTGTTCAGGAGAGATTGAGAAGACATGATATTTTAATGTTTAACATCAGAAATGCATAAAAGATACAATTATTTAAGACTACTGTTCCTCAGTCAACATAATAGCTTGGTGCTACAAATATAGCAACAAATCTATTATTTATACAAGTAGCAGCTTCAGCTATGTCTTTTTCCAGTGTGCTGACATAAATGAACTTGGAGAATAGCACAGCTGTACAGAAGAGGAACCACATCTATTATGTCTTCCTAATTTGAAAGGACTCTTCTTTCTTCTCCACACCCTTAACTATTCATACTCTAGAGCTAGGTGAAAAGTGTCCACATGGCCAAATGTGGTCTATCGTCTTGACCTTGGGGAACAAGGTGAACTATAAGGCATAGATCTTTGTCCACACTGCTGCTGGACCTTCAAGACATCAGGTGGGTCCTGCTTGGGTCTGTAGGGGAGGACAGAGGAGGACAGGTGCTGCTGTGTAACTTCCAAGATGCTATCATTGGGCAGGCAATAGAGATAGGTCTTCTTTCAATCTCTGTGTGATATGGGATGGAGAAAACAATTCTTTTCTCATGGAATTACTGAGAAGATTAAATGGTACAGCATTTGTAAACCTGCTTTGATAACCAGAAGGTGTCAAACTAATACATAAGGTTTGTACTCTTTCATAGTTCATAATTATCATTATATTTATGCAGACAATCATTTTATTAAAGGAAGTCAAGCTTTTCTGGCTAATATAGCCTTCTATATTGGCTGATGTTTAAATCAGACAAAAGGCTGAGTTATGTGAAGAGCTGATCTTACCCCTCGGTGCACCCCAATGCTCTATCTACACATGGCTAACCATTTTGGCAGGCATTACTCGGATTGAGAACTCCATTTTTTTTTTTTTTGAGACAGAGTCACACTATGTCACCCTCCATAGACTGCCATGATGTCACAGCTCACAGCAACCCTTGGGCTTAGGCGATTCTCTTGCCTCAGCCTCACAAGTAGCTGGGACTATAGGCACCCGCCACAATGCCCGGCTATTTTTTGGTTGTAGTTGTCATTGTTGTTTGGCGGGCCTGAGCTGGGTTTGAACCCGCCAGCTTCAGTATATGTGGCTGGCGCCCTAGCAGCTGAGCTATAGGCGCCAAGCCAGAACTCCATATCTTTTGCATGGCATCCCCATCATGCCCTATTTCAGTGGTTCTTGAAGTGGTAGGGTCAGCAGGTGAAGTAAAGATATGCCCCATGCCTGGGTGCTCACATCACAACTGTAGTCCATAATGAGAGATGAGTCAATGGTACCAATGAGATACTCTGCCACCTGCCTGACGCACAGGGAAGGTAGGTCTTCATCCACACTGCTGGCAAACCTTAGAGACAGGAGACAGACCCTGCATGTGTCTGGAAAGGTGGGGCGGGAAATGCCATGTCACAGGTATTTGCTACATTGGATGGAGAAAATGCTGAGAATCACTCCTCTGCAGACATCATTGTTAAAACTTTTACAACACACAGCAATAATTATTCATTTTTTGTCTTTTTGCCTACTGTGAGCTCCCTGAGATACACTTGGCCTATCTTTATCTACAATCCATGTCGGAGTCCCTGGCATAAACCAGATGACTAAATGAGCACAGGCTGGAGAAGCAAATTTCTGGGAGAAGGAGGATTTGTTGCTCTCCGTGTGGCCTGGGGGATGGAAATTTCAGAGACAGACTTGGGGTATCCTGGGACTCGTTTCTCTCCTTTATCTCTCACTCTCATCTTGGGGTCATAACTCCTAAATCCTTCTGAATCTGATTTCTCCTCCATTTCCACAGCTATGGTCTTAGTTTTGCTCCACCTCTAAATTTCTTGGGCTGGTTCTGCTTCCCTGCGTGTGGTCTCTGGGCTCTGTCGCCCTCCTCTCTAGCCAGCTCAGGTCCTAGTAAGTTGTCCACCTGAAGAAAATCTCCTCAAAGCTTCTCCATGGCCCTCAAGTAAAACCTAACTTCCTTGGCTTAGAAACGAGGTCTTTGACGAGTACTCAGACATACTTCCTTACTGAACACCCTCCTTCCTGGCCCTCTGGGGAATCTGCCCTCATCGTTACAAGTCTACTCCTTTATAAAGTCTTCTCTGACCCTTTCCGGCATGGTCATTAGTCACGTCTCTCCTCCTAAAGCCTTGGCCTTTAGTGACTTTCGATTATTTATACTATTATTATTACCTTCAGGAAAAGTAACATTCTGTTTCTCTGTGTACCCCAAGTACATTGTAGAATGAATACACTAACTGCCTGTTTCACTCTTTTACGTAAAGCTTTAAAAACTGGGCCTATGTTTTTTGGGGGGTGGCAAGTCTTTCGGTATTCATCAGGTAGGATGGACGAGACTTTTATCATTTCTTTCAATTCTTTCCCTCCAAGACTCACCCCCTTAGGGCCTGGTGAATGACAAGGCAGGAGGGAGGCAGGGCGGCAGGTGAGTCACAGCTGTCTGTTCAGGTAACCAGACTAGTCAGAAAGTCAGGGCTCACTTTATATGCAGACGATTAAACAGTCCAGGATTTAGGCTTAAATATTGGACAAGCTGTGCCCCCTCCCCCAGCCCAGATAAGCTGAGACTGTCAATCACAGTTAGAGAGGATTCCACTTCAGGATTCATCTTATACAACAAGTGACTTGTATAAACCAAACACTTGAGGAACGTCCAGTCCTTTCCTGTGGGATGAGTGTGGGCAGAGCTTATGCTCCCGAAGCTGACCACTAATGATTATTTCTCACGAAGAGACTGTCAACATTCACGTACCCTTACTGCCTACAGAGGTTTCCCAGAGTATTAAAGAGGAAGGATTCTAACGTACCACTTTTATGAATCCATACTATATACTATGGAATCTTTCTGCAAAGTTTTAAAGCACTAGCCATCTGGAAAGTCAGAGGACCCACATCGAGGCTTTTATTTAGTGCACCACAAAGGCAATTTAGAAAACAGTCCTCCAGTGATCTCCCAAACTGGATGCCCCTCCTCAGTGTCTAATCCATTACAAAGGCATTTTCACAGCTAAAGAGAATTTAACTTAAAAAATAAGCTTTAACTTTGGTATTAATGAGAGCCCAGAACATTATGATCTTGTGTTACGATAAGTGAAAAAAATGTCCTTTCGCAGAAAACTCCTCTGTCTGACTAAGTACTTTGTGAAATTTTGCGCATAGGTCTGGATTTACTACAGAGTTAATTTTGTGGGGAGTGAATTCAACTTCTTTTTTTTTTTTTCACTCCTCTATGTAGTCTTTGACTATTTTTGGAACTTTGCCAGGCATGAGTGAAAATAGTCTAATTACTAGACAGAACATGCAAAGTTACAAAACTTCTGCGTTTCTCTAAGAGTCCTGGGAAAGACCACAGTGTTACAGAAGTTTCTCTTACTGACATCTGACCTCAAGTACCCCAACACTGTAAAGTGTGTAGATGGCTATCTTAAAACACAAACTCTGTGATCTTTTAAAAATAATTGCCTACAAAGAATCTCACCATCAGATTTAAGGTTTGAAATGCATGTTTTCATTTCTCTTTCTTTCTTTTTTTTTTTTTTTTTTGAGACAGAGCCTCAAGCTGTCACCCTGAGTAGAGCACCGTGGCATCACAGCTCACAGGAACCTCCAACTCCTGGGCTCAAGCGATTCTCCTGCCTCCGCCTCCCAAATAGCTGGGACTACAGGCGCCCGCCACAACGCCCAGCTATTTTTTGGTTGTAGCTGTCATTGTTTGGTGGCCCGGGTTGAATTCGAACCCACCAGCTCAGGTGTATGTGGCTGGCGCCTTAGCCTGTTGAGCCACAGGTGCCAAGCCGAAATTGCATGTTGTCTAAAGGTGCTGGTGACTGTGTTCATTATGCATTTCAGTACATGCTGTGCTACTACTAAGCGTTCCTTGCTGCTGTCAGTGGGGAGGATGTTGGTCAGCTGAACTTTCAACCTGCATATCATTTACACTAATATCTTAAGTGATTCACTTGATCACGAAAACGGAAATCATATTACTGTAATTCTCTAGTAAAATCAGTGCTTTCAAATTAAAAATTCACTTCCTATTCTGTGCAGACACATTTCATCACCAGCAGGACTTATGAAGTCACAGCGAAGCCTGGTCTGCTCTGCCCCTTTTTCCTGTAACCTTCTGGTCCCGGGATAATGAGAAGCTTGACAACATGGCTTCAGGTTGGAATTAAAAGCCTCCGACGCATCTCATTCTGATTTTATGGGGTCTGGCTGCTGACTTCACAGGACCTTGCTGAAACGACCTGTCTACTTCAACTCCACGTGGTCCCAGTCTGGCTAGGTCTTTGGATCAAACCCTTCTGTGAATACAGACAGCGTCTGGGAAACCGCGCTGCGGATGTCGCTACAGAGAATCACAGATGCTGTCAGGACCGAACTTCACATTCAAACATTTGATGCATTTTAAAAAGGGATTCAGCCTCAGACTCAAACAGGCAGATGGATCGTCTAACACTTCAAAGGCTTTAGCAGGATTGCATTTTTTCCCTTTGTCCTATAACCCATTCCTCTTCTCCTCCTTCTCCCCAGTGTACCTTTGCATGGTTCTAAAGGAAATGTCATAATACTGAGAACACAACTGAACCAGCAAGAATACTGGAACTCCCCTAAAGGATCCTGAGCTTTTCCAGTTATAACATCCAGAATTCTAAGAAATCAGGGATAGGCCTAAGGAGAATTCACAGAAACAGTGACAAGACTAAAGAATCAGAGGGAATGCCTGGTTCTGTGTTCTGTTGTTCCCTTCTAAATTCAAACCTAAAATGCTCTCCGAGTCAATTCCATCAGCACAATGAGCGTATCTGAGACTGAAAGAATTGCTGATTTTATTCTGGTTCAAGCTATTTAGGAAAAAAATCCAAAATCCAAAATGACCCTTTCCTTAAATGGCTTTATTTCCTCAACCATTGAATCAATTATTAAATGAGAAACACGGTGCTGCTATGCTGTCTGTCCACTGATGAATCAACAAGGTTTGCACAAGTTGGTCAACCGACATGGAATGCAGACCTAAGGATTTCTCAGAGACATCTAGGAATAGGTGCCCAGCTGAGCCGAGCACTTGGCTCTGATGGGACCTGCCGCCAAGGAGAAAGAGGCTGAAGGTTCAGGTATTGTTGTGGGGGAGGGAGACAAACAGGCAAAAGTGGACTTCAGAAGTTTTATTCAATTAATCAACAAACTCTCAGTACAAGCTGGGATGCCAACTCATCCCAAGTAATCGAGGGGGAGAAGAAATTTTATTTGTAATCTACTATCCTGAAATGTAATAAAACCACTTCTAAATAGCTCAGATAAATCACATGTAAATACCCCAAATCGGATGGGCTAGGATTGTCAGGTATAGGAAAGGTGAGATGTGCTGTGTCTTTAAGGAAAGGTATTTATTTAGGAGGTGATGGATACACTTCTGGATGACCTCAACAAGGGCTGAGCTGAAGAACTTTGTCTACTAAAATACCATTTGTGAAAGTAAAGTGATTCAACCACTGATGCACACTCAGGCTGTTTCTGTATTTTAGCTATTTGAATGAATACGAGAGTGCGGATACCTTTAGGAAGTGATAATTTCATTTCCTTTGAATATATGACCAGAAGAGACACAGTAGTTCCATATATATATGGACATAGATGTAGATATAGATATTTCTTTAGGAATTTCCATGCCACTTTCAATAATGGCTGCACCAACCTACAATTCCCACTAGCTACAGTCACTGATTTCCTTTCGCCATATTCTCGGCAACACAAGCAATCACTTATCTTTTTGATACTAGCTATCTCAATAGGTGTGAGTTGGTATCTCAGTAGTGTTTTTTTTGTTTGTTTTGTTTTTTTGCAGCTTTTGCTGGCCGCACTTGAACCCCATACCCCTGGTGTGTGGGGCCGACCCCCTACTCCTTGAGCCACAGGCGCCGCCCCATCTCACAGTACTTATATCATGCATTTCTCTGATTAGTGATGTTGAACAACTTTTCATGTACCTGGTAGCTATCTTTATGACATCTTTGGAGAAATCTATTTCAAGTCCTTTGACCATTTTTAAATTGGGTTATATGTTTTCTTGCTATTGAGTTGTACAAGTTCTTCATAAATCTGAAGTAGAAGCCTCGTATCTAATATATGGTTTGCAATTTTTTTTCCCATTTTGTCAGTTGTCTTTTCATTTCATTGATTCTATTGTTTACTGTATAGAGCAATTTAGTTTGGTGTAATCCCATGTGTTAATATGCACTTTTGCATCCTGGCTTTTGGTATGATATCCAAGAAATCATTGCCAAGACCAACGTCAAGAAGCTCTTCCCCAATATCTTCTTCTAGGAGTTTTATGGTATCAGATCTTAAATTTAGGCCTTTCATTCATTTTGAGTTTATTTTTTGTGTACAGTTTTTTTTTTTTTTTAGGATAAGGGTCTAATTTCATTCTTTTGCATGTAGAAATCTAGTTTTCTCAGTACCATTTAAGAAGAGATTATCTTCCTCATTATATCTTTTTGGTGCCCACATATGTTTGAGTTTATGGACAAATGGATAAAGAAACCATGAAATCAATATATTTTCACACTCCAAGAGAAACATTACCCAGCCTTTAAAAAGGAGGAGATGCTGCCGTTTGCCACATCAAAATATGTACGGACCTGGAGGACATTATGCTAAGTAAAATAAGCCAGACATGGAAGAAAAAACACTGTATGTTCTCATTTAAATGTGAGCTTTTTTTAAAAAAAGGTCAAATATAGAGAGATAATGAATAAAACAGTGGTAACAAGGATGGGGGAGGGATGTAGGTCAAAGGATAGAAAGCAGCAAATATGTAGGAAGAACAAACGAATTAATATACAACATTAACATACAGTAATCAAGTGTTGTATTTGGAATTTTTGCTTATTAAGTAGATTATTGCTGTTCTTGCCATGGAAGGAGGGGATGAGTAACTATGTGAAATGGTGGATATGTTAGTCTGTTCCACTATTGTAACCATTTTACTGTATATATATATATATCTTATAACATCACATTTTATACCTTACATATACATAATATTTATTTAAAAAGTAAGATGAAATGAACTAGATTAAAATCATACAGTTAGAACAACATAAAATCATACAGTCATCAACAACATTCCTATGATTTCCTCGTGACACTCTTCCTCTTTGTACTCACAATCTGTTCTGGGTATTTCACTGAATAAAAATCTATATGTCAACGTTCTCTATTTAATAAGAAACATTTTTTCATGCACATTCACCTCTTCAACACAGAGATACACAATTCACACATGCACAAACATATTTAAATTTACTTTAAGAAGTCTAACCAATATAGGAGGAATATGATTGGATCTGGTTTAATCCTTTCAAGTCTTAACTTAAATTTTATATATTTCCTGCATCCACAATTCAGACAAAAGTATGTTACCTGTTGACTGTTAAATTTGCACAAGCTAGTCATACCCTTTAAATTATGATTTGTATACATATACGCACATATATATATACATCTGCATATATACAAAATCACACAATTTATAATGTACATGTTATATTTTAAAATGCCTAAGAATTGTTTTGGCACCTATAGCTATACGGCTAGGGCGCCGGCCACATACACCGAGGCTGGCGGCTTTAAACCTGGCCCAGGCCTGCCAAATAATAATGACAACACAACAAAAAAAAATAGCCAGGCATTGTGGCAGGCGCCTGTAGTCCCAGCTACTTGGGAGGCTGAAGCAAGAGAATTGCTTAAGCCCAAGAGTTTGAGGTTGCTGTGAGCTGTGATGCCATGGCACTCATACCAAGGGTGACATAGTGAGACTCTGTCTCAAAATAAATAAATAGATAAAATAAAATATCTAAGAATTAAAAATACATGTATACTAAACACCATTTGAAAAAGCAAACAGCAGAAAAGGGAACAAATAATATACTGAAAGACAAAATGTCTCACAGCCTTAAAATGTGAAGAGTTCTTAGAAATCAATAATAAAATGGCAAACACTAATTTTTAATGGACTTAAGGCATGAATGAGTTCTTTGTAAAATAAATAAAAATGACTAATGGAAGCAAAAACATCAATCTCAGTAATACCAAAAAAGTTGAAAATTAAAAAGAGAGACTAATGCTACATATCAAATGGAAGGTTTTTGAAATTAAAAATGTTTATTTAAACCATGTCAATGATTCAGTGTGATCAAGGCATAAAAAAAATGGGTATTCTTACATACTCATGGAGAAGATATGCATCAGCATAACTTTACTGACCCGAAAATTGAAAGTTCACATAGAAAGCATGGAAATGTTGTGGTATTTTCTTACTCACAGAAATTTATCCTAGGAAGATAATCAGAGACAATATTACAGTTTTGTGGAGGAGAATGTTCATTATAATACTGTTTAGAAGAACACTGCAGTGGTAACAATTCAAAGTGTCCAAGTTTGACTAGGCAGAGTATCCAAGTGAAATGCTTAAATGAAGATGGGCTCAGATATCTCAGGGGCTATCTTGAAATCACTAAGTCATATAAACAGTCATTAAGTCCCAGAAGTTTAGAACACAGTCTCTGGACTGCACACTAATCAAATCCTGCCAACTATTAGTTGTGCGGCCTTGGGCAAGGTACTTAACCTTTTAGTGTCTTAGCTTTCTCTAATATAAAATGGGGATAATAGTAGTACCTATTTTTTAGAATATTAAATAAATTAACATTTCGTTAGAACAGTATCTGAAAAATCATACGCACTTAAAAATGACAATT
Source organism: Perodicticus potto (assembly GCA_963574655.1). NCBI lineage: Eukaryota > Metazoa > Chordata > Mammalia > Primates > Lorisidae > Perodicticus > Perodicticus potto. Next base: position 100,872 of record CAUYRH010085992.1, read on the forward strand.
ATGTATTTGAGATCCTTTTTTTTTATTTGGAGACATTCTCACTCTGTTGCTCCCCTGTAGAGTGCTGTGGTGTCTTAGCTCATGGCAACCTCAAACTCTTCGGCTTGAGCGATTCTCTTGCCTTGGCCTCCTGAGTAGCTAGGACTACAGGTGCCGGTCACTATGCTCAGCTAATTTTTAGAGACTGGGTCTCACCCTGGCTCAGGCTGGTCTCGAACCCGTGAGCTCAGGTAATTGAATATGTGCATTATGTACTAATATTAAGTAAGAAAAGCTGAAACCACTGAAAAATTATGCTGTATGGTAATTTCACATCTATATTTAAAGTATATATGCACTTATAAACACATAAGAAGGCTGAAGAAAGAAAAACTTGAAGAAAACATTCCCAGGTATCGCGATTTGGCTCCCAGTGTTGGAGTTATAAGTAATTAATTTTTCTGTGTGTTTTTCTGCATTTTCCAAGTTGGCCACAGTCATAAACAATGATTCCTCAAAGGAGAGACAAGAATAACTTTTCTATAATTCAGTCTCTAATTTTTAGAGAAGAAATACTCGGAGGAAAATGAAACACCATTATGTATGAAACCATTAAAACACAAAAAGAGACAGTGCACAGAACCATCAGAAGGATTAAAAAACAGAAAAAAAAAGAAAGAAAGAAAGAAAGAAAGAAAGAAAGAAAGAAAGAAAGAAAGAAAGAAAGAAAGAAAGAAAGAAATAGCAAGTAAGCATGTAAAGACCTTGCAGATAACAAAAAGGAAAAACGTCGTAGAAGACTGGCTTTGCCTTTCCCAAGTCTGCCCATAGAGTGATATGCGGGTCACCCTGTTCAGCGCCTTCTTTTTTTTTTTTATTGAATCATAGCTGTGTACAATAATTCAATCATGGGGTACAGTGTGCGGGCTTCAGCGCCTTCTTAACACTGAAATTTAAAGTGCTGCTGCTCCAGGATACTGTTACAAGAAAGTGGTTAAAGGTAACTGAGAAGCTGATCATTATCAATTAAGCCGTGCTCACTTGGCATGGCAGGGTATGTTCTGCAAAAGTGAGGCAAACAATTTCTTCCATCATTTTTCTCTTTATTTCCTTCCCAGTACATTTATTTGCTGGGTTGCCCAAAGTTTGGATAACCCCTGCATCCAGGAATATCCTGGGGGCAGGGGGGAAAGAAAATGTAAATCTTCTCCTTTTACTGGCTGAGGAAAGAACCTAAACTAAGGAATGTGTAAAACAGGAGTGTTGCTTTGTACAGAGGAGAAATGACTAACACTGAATACCAAAAAAGAAACTATAGAATTAAAATGAACTTTTGTAGGGTCATAAAATTGATGACTAATCTGTCCATAATGATCATGAGGGAAGGCATTCGAGTTAGGGACAGCACTGCTTCAGCAGATCACTACAAAATTCGGAGGAGTTTGGTCACACAGGAAATGCTTTGGACCGATAGGCTGGGAACTGTGATAGGACTGGAAAGAATAAAAGGTCTGAAGATGGGGCCACTCCAGTGCACAAAAGGCAGAACTCTCAGGTCAGGGTCAACTACATTACACGGGCTAAGGACGCTCAGGATTAGGCACGCGGCTTTGGCCAAGCTGCTCAGTCTCCGTTGGCCTCCTGTTCTTGCTCTAGCACCTGGACGGTAGTGCACAGAGTGGATTACACAGAACAGCATGTGTGAGATGCTAAGATCAGTGCAAATAACAGCTGAAAATAGCCTAAAAAATTAGCAAAAGAAAATAAAGGTTGTTAGTTTGTAACTGTCAGAAAATGCTTATGGAAATACCCTGAGAGTGTCAGATGTGGGAAGATGAGGCTATGCAGAAGGCACCAGACAGCTCAACCCTGAGGACATTCTTCTGGTTCAAGGCGGAATGCTGTGAGGCACAGTCTAAACCAGCCACCAAAGGGTTATTCTAGCCATGTGTTACTCTACCTGTCTCTGCTGGCAGGGCGACATTAAATGCAAAACTCAGGAAAATGAAACTGGCTAAGCTTTTGCCCATCAGAGGATAGCACCTTTTTTGAGCAGTCTCGAGTGCTCTCTGGGAATTGTGCCTGTAGGATGTTGACCTAGATATGTACCCATGTGAACTGATGCTTCTCTGTCACTCTTGCTGTCTAGAGGGTGAATGAATGAAGGAATAAATGATATACATTTGACCAAATTCGATACCACCTGATTAATTTGAAGCAAATGATTAAAGATCTTTTCTGTTTTCTTTTTAAAGAGACAGAGTCTCACTTTGTCACCCTCGGTAGAGTGCCGTGGCGTCACCGCTCAGAGCAACCTCCAGCTCTTGGGCTTAGGCGATTCTCTTGCCTCAGCCGCCTGAGTAGCTAGGACTACTGGCGCCTGGCACAACGCCCGGCTATTTTTGTTGTTGTTGTTGTTGTAGTTTGGCCGAGGCTGGGTTCAATCCTGCCAACCTCAGTATATGGGGCTGGCGCCCTACTCACTGAGGACCTTTTCTTAAGGATTCACTTGCAAAAGCAGATGCTCATTCATGGGTTCCCTTACATATAAGGAGACTGTACTTACGTACACCCACGCCCACATTGCACACACCACACTATACACATGTCACCATGCTTCCTCCTCACACTGCTCCATTCAGATGGATTTCCTTCACTATTCTCATTGTCGGGTTTGGAAGGAAAATTTCCAAGGTAAGTTCACACATACTTGTTCTCTAGGTTCTGTGTTCTTTACAGCGCATGTCTACATTTCCCGTAGCAAGAAGAAAAACAGAAATCAAGGTGAGAACTTTTCTTTTGATATTTCCTTTGCTTTTCATGTGAAACAAACAAGCTGTATGCCAAAATGGGAATTCAAGATGGCATTGGGGAGGTTGCCAATATTTAGGGTGTGAGCATGTGTCTGTTTTCTGCTAGAGTTGCTATAATAGAAAATACAAAATAAAATGCAGCAGGTCCTGACGTTAAATTTTGGACACCAAACTGCATTTAAGGAAAGCAGAAATACCAGGCTTCCCCAAGGACCTGGTCTAGTGTCTCCTGAGGCCCCTGGCTCAGCTGCAGCAAGCTAATAAGGTTACCCTGAAGCAGATGCAGTTGTTAATACAGATGTGGCATGAGACTTCCTGAGGCAGGTCACAGTCATGATAACTCACGGTAATGTGCAATATACTCATTATGAAAGCTTGTGACGGGAGCACCTCAAACCCGAGGCCTCCCAGTACGTCATGTTCCCTTTGTCTCCTTATCCCTCTCAATTCACCTGATGGAAGGCAGGCTAATAAATTTCTAAAACACACACTCGGTGATTGAGCGCGGTTCGTTTGGGACACTTTTTCTTCTAACAAAGGATTTGGAATCATTCTAAGGCATTTAAAATTGTTTGCGAAGTATGTTGAAAAAATCTCGTGGAAATTGAGGTGACAGCTGCTCAGGGGTCCAGAAAAAGGCAATGCTACCATTATGGACACAACGGAGGGGGATAGCTGTTGGCAGGTTTCTCCAAGGTTCATGGCATGTGGTGAGATGGCTAATACTGTGGATGAAGCCTGATCACAAATAAAACGGTGTGTTTCTTTGGCCCTTCTCACTAGTCATAGTCTAAATAAATGCTTTGGAGAGACAGATATAAACTGGATTTAATTTTACTTAAAATTCTTTTGAAGAGAGTGAGCTCCTTTGGGACCTAACAAAATCGAAGGCTCCCTGAATGAATGGAAAGTATCATGTGCATTGCACACTGAAGTAATGACTTTGAAAACTGCATGTTGGTCATCTGACTGAAAGCATGAGCTGACTAATATACAGACAGGGGATTACGCACTAAAAAGAGCTGATTTGTCTGATAGTTTCAGACTAACAGGGCACTTCAAGTCTTTCATCACTGATATTCTGATTTCTAGCCCTAGAAGACAGAAAAGCCGACTGACTTCCAAAATTCCCCAATCACTTCGTTAACAAGGATGGCGGGTTACAACATGAGAAGTGGTATCTTCTGGACACATGGGAACTGCCTTCTGCAGGATTTTCAAATTTCCCAATCCTCAGGGGATTAGGGGTACAGGATAAGAAAGGTAAGGAAAGTTAAATCTCCTCTGTTAATCATGTTTTCCCAAGAGAAACTATCGCTGGGCTCACCCTTTAGCTCATCTGAACCAATTTTCCTTCCTCTTTGTGTGGATGTGAAGAGAACAATTACCGTGCTCCAATTTGAAATCAAATGTCCAATGTCCAATGTTCCAAATAGTAGTTCCAAATAAGTTACATTCAGTAAAGGAAAAGGCCTTCACATTCATACATGCAGATGACTATCATTCTAAGATACTTGCAAATGAAATACAAAAAGAAAAAGAGGCAAGTTTCAATCAAACTAAAGATACACAATGAAGAAAAGAGTGATAATTGAGGGACATGAAAGCAAGATATGATTTCAAATACATCATGCATGGATATGGGATGCTACGATAATTCAAAAGGCAGTGTTTTTAAATAACTTGCTCATCACTAGACGTATTTCTGTGCCCCATGAAACCAGCACCTAAATTTACTCATTCATCCATTCAGTCCACTAATTAATCATCCACTCCATTAATCACGCATTTCAACAATCTTCTCTTGCTGCCAGTACATTTTTAAGTGTTTTCTGTAAGACGCTAAAAATTATAAAGCAAGTTCAACAGGCTTGGCCATCAGACCAGCCAGTCTGCTACCCGATATAAGAATACAGTGAAGATGACCACCCCCCATGATGCTTCAATGACAAAATCCATATCTAACTTGTGTCTGGGTTTGGGATTGAATAGGGTTCCCAGAAGGACAACAAAATAGCAATTAAAGTCAGTGATTTCTGTGCCTGGAGTATTTTCACCACAGAAGATACTTATAATTTAGGTACAATTCTTTCAGCTGTGTCTTACAGTGGGCATTAGGTCAGATTTTTTTTCTGTAGTTAATAAGGCCTGAAGGGTTTAATATGCTCAGACTCGATTCACCTGAGCCTTAAAATATGTTTATTATTTATTTTAACGATTAATCCAGAGATCAAAATAAAATTGCACTTGTATATATTTTTCAAAATTGCCTCATCTCCATTTCATTCTTTCTTTAGTACAGAAACAGTGAGGAAGAGACTAAAATTCAGGATCACAGAGCAAGTTAGTAGCTGAATTAGATCTACAATGCAAGCTCTCTCATCAATGAGCCAAGGCTGTAATAGATTTTAAATTACCAAAGTTAGCATAGTCAATAATATCAGCGGTGACAACACAGCATAGCATGAGAAATAAAATGGATCCACGTGTGTTCTGTGAAATGCAGCCCTGACCTGCACCAGACAGACAGTGCAAACTGTCACCTACCCAGATAAACGCCTTCTTTCATTTTGCAATAAGTTGATAGCAGCATTTTTTATGATGAAGATGGCTCAGAGATGTAAAAGTTGCTGGACACACTAATTAGAGTGAAGATCAGCCTAGTTTAAAACAAGCCCCTTTTCAGCTCCATGGTATTGGTTTGGTCCGACACCATCCCCTGCAGTGTGTGGAGACAGGCCAGGAGTATGAGGGCTGCAGAGCAGAGCAGGAAGAAAATCAACTGTGAAATTGGTAATTTTATTGAGTTTCACGGGGGGCTTTGTTGTTAAGACACAATGCAATTGGAACAGAACGCCTGTGGTAACACCATGTACACGGTGCCCATTTCACGGCCAAAGGTAAACTGCCTCTAACCAAAAGTTACATCCTCAAGGCATTCTGCCAGGTGGAAAAAAAAATGGATCTGATGCAGGGTGAACGGTCCTGGTGCAGGTACAGGGGCTCTGAAAAAAGCACAGGTCGGATGAAGGAGTGTGTGGACGGGGCCTATGTGTGTCTTTCCCCCAACATCTCAGAAGGTTCCTTTCTAAATAGGGCCTGCTGGTTCGGATTTAGAGAAAAGCTATCTTTTCACTATAAATGATAGGAAGGCCCCAGAAGGAGTGTGTGAGAAAGACAGGGGCAGAAGGCGAGGACAGATCGAAATGTAATGCCTGAGCAGCTGAAATCATTTGGTGCTCACTATCCCCCAGGTAAAATAAGAATTAAACGTAGCTAACAGGATACTACTCCCAGTTGGAAAAGATCAGCTTGCTGGCCGTGTGAAAGTAAAGTTAACAATTGGTATTTGTTCTAGGGTGGCATTCTCCCCCAAATCAAAAAAAAAAAAAGCTCCAAGTAGGAATAATTACTACTGAATAAAGGATGCTGGTTAACTGTATAAATACACTGCAGCGTGGGCTGTCCCCGCAGCGGGTTAATTGGGCTTCAGATGGAAGGCTGTCTGAAGATGTTGCAGGAGCTGAGGCAGGTCAGGGTGGCAACCCTGGTGGATGAGGTTAAGCGGTGGGAGAACTAGGAACGCTTTTATTCTGCAAGAAGAGACAATGTACATAAACACTTCCCTCTCAGGACGGCACAGGAGTCCAGACAGCAACCCTGTTCCAGGAGGGTTTCCCTCTTCATCACGCCTTCTGACCACGTGTCTTTGCACGGATAGAACTAGGAAAATCAGAAGAGTCCTATGTGTTATCTCAGCTTAATTTAAACCGTGTGTGGATGTGGCCGTGCTATGCTTTCCTATTTGGGGGCACATCTCAGGGGATTTTTGTCCTCACCCTGGGACTCAGTTGTCGCGGTTGGCTTCCCCCACACAAGGGAAGCATTTGGGTCAGACTGTGTGAAGAAGGAAGGAGAAGGTGGTTGCATTGTTAGCAGATCACACGGCTGCCCCTCCCTTGGCCCCCAAGGAGGGAAGCACTCAGTTCACTGTTCATGCTGGAAGTGACAGAAGACGACCAGCTGGCATTTTTGCTCTTATTTATTTTTGTGAAATCAGAACACTAGTTACACCCACTGGTTCAGGGTAAGCATAATACACCTGGATTGGTCTACACTTCCAGAAGGGAGAGGAGGGGGTAGGAACTCATTTTCCATAGCAATAACAATGAACGTTGACATTGTGCTCTTTCCAAAAGATACAACCTGTGTGTTCGTGTGTGGCCAAGTGTGCCAGAATGTCTGCACACACCAGTTTCCCTTTCAAAGACATTCACACCGAAGCTCTCTTTTAACCCCCCATGTTCTTTTCAGTCTTACTGTATTCTAGGCTTCTTTTCCTTTTCAAAACGCAATTAATATGGTTGTGTGTTAAATGATTCAGTGAAAGTAAATCTTTTATATTCAGGTAAGCAATTCAGCCTTGTAAGGTTTTATGGGAATTAGGTTTTTTTGAAGTCTGGGTTGAGCAAGCCCATAACTCTGACAGAGCCCTGCAGGCTCTTGTCTTCACCTTCAAATCATAAGACAGAGAAATCAAGCTCCCTCTGTGCTCTCAATTATACCAAAAAACACGGAGCAGAAGTCTTCAGTAATTCAATCCCTGTGGAAGCTTCTTCACACTGTTTGCGCTGTTGGAACTGCTGACAGCAGCAATCCCACGATCCCCCGGTAGACTGTCAAAGTTCCTCATACTGCGTGAGCGGCACTCTTCTGTCCCCTGGCGCCTTCTCCGGAGACCTCGGAGCACATGCATGACTTTTGATGCTTGCCTGATACAGTGGCCAAGAGGCCGACAGACATCACAATGAGAGTTCTCATACCCGTACAAGGTGCTTTGTGCTCCAAGTAATAAGTTCTGTGGCTACATGTGGGCCTGAGTTGGTGTAATTTAATCACAAGTACAGCTGCATAAACACTGTACGAAGGAATGTCTGCCTGCAATTGGATTCTTTCTTTGAAAACACACTATAGAAAATTCCTGAGTGCCATTTTCCATATGGTTAATGAGTAAATGTATCATGACTAGCTTTTTAAAAGTAATTTGAATTTATGAGTTGCAGTGATTCTAGCACATGTGCATGAGAAACCGCACAGACCCTGGGCTCCTCCTTATCGTGCAACACCATTTCATTGTTTTCTGCCAAACGACGCCAAAAAGAACCATTCTGTGTGTTGAATTGGCTTAAGTCGCCATTAACAGCCGACAGCCAACATTCCAGCAGCCACCAACCTCCTCCAGTCTCTCCCCCAACAGTATTATAGGTAGGCTGGTCCGCATCACAACATCGAAGAGCTCTCTATTCTTAAAAGTTTCACTTTCTAGATTCAGGTTTGAGAGATTCTTTAAAAATAACTTTCCTACCCCAAACTCTGCTGTTACACTGGATTCAAGTTTCTCTGTGCTTTTTAATGAAATAAAAGACAGAGGTAGAGATTCTTCTACAAATCAAACCTGTTGCTCTATATTTCATCCCTATCCTTTGACGAAGGCTCAAATGGGAAGCACAAACAGAATGAATTGCTATCAAGATATTCAAAATTCCAAAGTAGCTGGGGAAATTCACGAGATAAACAGAATTTGCCTCAATGTATACACTGAAGTTAATTGGATTTTTGTAAACAGAATTTTCGTTATCCTTTTACCATAGGATATGTTTCTGGTTCTAGTAGATTATTATGCCTGCTCCTTGAAAACATTACAAATCATTATTTTTAAGAAGGAGATAAAAATACATGTACATACTTTACCCACCACGATACTAGAAATATACTTCACTATATTGAATAACATCGCTAACATTGATATACTTTTAATACAGGAATATAATTCAAATCTTTTCCTGTGTAGGAATATAGCTTCTTCTGCATGCAACTGCCCCACAAGGCCAGAAACACTTAGGTTCCTGCTAATATGAATTACTGCAGAATAAGAAGTGAACGATCAGTAGAATAGGCTTCCTCTTACAAGATAACACCACATATTCAAATATTAACATTAATTTGTTTAATCAACTCCACCTACAACTTTATGGTCCATTATTTGATTTAGTTTGTACTTTAATATTTGTTGAAGATAGGGATTAATTAACATTCTGCATCTATCCCACGTTTTTAAAGTAGGCATGTTGGGCTAATATGCTACTTGTGTTGGAAAATAATGATCACTTTTTCTTTTCCCCAATACTGAACTTTACTTTGTTTGATTCATTTCTCATCACTGCTTTTCGGCTGATTCAACCTTAACCTGACATACCCCTTAAGGCTTGGGAAAGCGATGTCTAATTGTCTGTTTGCTAGACCAGGGGAGCCTCGTTCACCTGAGCGGGCACACGCTGCTTCACAGGGAAACGGCCACCCAATGGTGATCAGCACAGTGTTGGGACAGCCCACCTGGAAGCTGTCACTTAAATACAGCTTTGCTTTTTAGAGATGCACATTCACAATTTTCCACATTTTTCTGCGGGCTGCTTATTTCTTTATCAGTTGAGAGTTTACAGAATTTAAAAACATACCAAAAGTAAAAAACCCTTCTATTTAAGTGCAATTATAATAATAGAAGGCTCATTAAGAGCAAGTAAATGTACTAATTCTAAAGGTAACACAGTCCAAAATGACAAAAGGCTTTTTACGAAAAAAATCAATTCTACCAAATTGGAAGACACGGACAAAACTTACCTGACCGAAATTCTTGAAGGAGAACAACAAAAATTTGCATTTTTGTCATTTTTGGACATGAGGAGACGCTTATTATTTCTAAATCTCAAAAGACCTTCTTGGGCTCTTTATTTTCAAAATGTTTTCTACAGCCAATATGAAGAAACACCTTAAACTAAACCAGTGCATGCCAACGTTGTTCCACGAACATTCTAGCTACCATTAAGCAGGCATTTGGTGGAGGAGGAGGGCCTAAAAATTTATGACACAAACCGGAGTTATGGATTGCTCTGTGGCTCTGTGCCCCATCTGTCAAACTGGGGTGTCTGAACGGAGAGAAAGCAAGAAATTCCCACAAATCACAGATTGCAGGGCTGTTCGGCTCCCTCGTTACTTTAAAGGTATGATTGTGTGTGAATAAAAAATGTACAGTTCGCATTCTAAAGTATTGAATGGCTTTTAAAAGCATTTAGAAAATATGTACAAGGATGAAAAGGTCACTCGCATAAAAGAGGGGACGCACAAGGTGAAAGCCTAATGAAACATTATGCGGTATCTTTTTTGGTGCTCAGAATAGCTCCAAGGTTAAGAGACTCCGAGTCAGTCTTGTGCAGATCCATTTCCTCTCTCCAGGCTTCTCATGTTAACCCAGTGATTTAGTGCTCTGCATTAAGAGCAATTCACCTGCCTCTGGTGTCCCTGTGGCCCGTCCCTCTGGGGAGCGAGGTGGAGAATAAAAAGTTCCACATATGGTAAAGTCAAGCTGCTTGGAGCCTGCTGAGTGTCTGCTGTGGGGATAGCGGCTCCTGAAAGCCCCAGCTGGTACTTGGAAGAGATTCTGCATTACTACACCTCAGTGCCTGCCTGGTTCCCTTCGGAAACTGTTGGCTCCACATACGACAGCCATTTTAGATCTCTTCCACCCTTTTCTCCCGGTTCTGTATCCAACTGAACAGTTGGTCCTCTACTGCTAGATAATCAAATTCTTCCATCTGGTCCTATCCCTGTGGAACGGAAAAGGTGTAGTGCGCACCCGGTCCCAAACACATACCAGGAGAGGCACAGACTTCCCAACAAAACGCAGTCCACAACAGACAACTGCGAAACCTGGATTTTAAATCTGGGGGAAGAAGGGGAGAAGACAGTTAAACATCTATAAAATTATTTCCACAAAGGAGATAGTTGAAACCTGCCAAAGTCACTGAACTGAGTTACTGCTGAACACAACAAGGACACATTCCCTCCACCGCTGACTCCTGTCGGTTGTACCAAACCAATTACTCGAGATACCCCGAGGCCTGGCGATGCCTCTGCCTCCACACGTGCACACCCCCGGGGCTGTCACAGCACCACCCCACCAGCACCCAGTGCCGGTAATCCTATCTGCAGTGGTTGACTGGAAAATCTGTGCACAAACTATATTACTCTGTCCTATGTGACTGGCTTCTGTGTCTGGGGTGTGTGTGTGTGTGTGTGTGTGTGTGTGTGTGTGTGTGTGTGTGAGGGAGAGAATATTTCATGCTGTGTGAGGGAGAGAAAAAAGAACTGTACTAGGTAATAGTTTCCATAACCATTCTCCTTAAATTTTCCTGGCACTATGTTAAAATTCCATGGGCAGAATATATATACTTTGCTTTCCTTCCCGAGGTGGTTTGGCCTTCCCTTTTAACTGTCCAACTATTTCTGCAACAAAAAGGTCATCTTAAATTTAGCCTTATGGGTTTCTATGGAATCTAGAGTGGTTTGCAAAATAGACGTTTTTTGGGGACAGCCTATATTTTCCTATTGCTTTATGGTTTTAAGAAACTTTAACATGTCTTCTCAATTTATCTTCGTGACAATTGTCTGAAAGTGCCTAGCACTGGTATTCTACAGATGAGACAAATGACCCAGAAAGACAAAGCAACTTGCCAAGGGCAGATAGCTCCTAAGGGCTATGCCTTGTCACAGGACTTCATATGTCCTGGTCTGGTACAGGTCCAGAATGGCAAGTCAGTGATGAAACAATAGGTTTTGTGTGCAAAGCAGACAATTTTTGTGTTGCGATCTGTCTTACTTTTGCTATTTTTTAATAGATAAAGACAATTTAAAATGATTAAATCCGGTCCCTTTCTTTATAAATGTGGAAACTCAAAGGCCAGAGAGGACGAATGACTCGTCTAAGATTGTAAAATTGGTATCTCTTATATTTCCAATGAATTAAAGTCTGTAATTTGCATGATTCTGGAAGAGCAATTGTCCTAAAGTTGCTTCCAGGACGCTGAAATGAAGGTGAGGAGGAAAGTGTGGAGAGAGGTAGAACATGTTTAAGGTAATTGGATTAGCAGTTTTAAGAAAATGAAATGGGAGATCCAAGGGCTAATCTCAGTCTATGAATAAAGTCCTTATAAATCACTACTCTTCTTCCTGAGAGTCTATGAGTCACTTAGATTGCAATAATCTAATACTTCTGCATCTTATTGGGGAGTTTTCTGAAGGAAACAAAGTATGTTGCTACGCATTCATTTTATTAATGACACTGTAAACACTGATTTAGGGTGTCATCTTTCCTAATGAACACTATTCCAATTATAAAGCCTTACGGAGAGTTCACAGTCAGCAGAACTAGCAATGCTTCAGTTAAGACACACATGTCAAAAGAGGAAGTTTCATTTTTGTTAAGGAAAACTCACTTATCTCATTTAATCACAACAATCAAAGGTGGCATTCAATGCTCCAGTTACAAAACTGTCTTTCTTGCTCCCATCATCACAGTGATTTGGAAAATCTTCACTAACTTGAAGTGTCAGAACTAATGGCCAGATTTAATATGACTTCGTAAATAATTAAATGATAGCCTTGGAGCACCCTATTCCCTATTCTGATTGGTAGAAAATCAATTGCACTGTGTTTAGAAATGACTGACTTTCCATCAGAGTTTTCCCTAATTTTAGCTAAACACAATATGTTTGTCCTTCCGTGGAGCCAGGCTGCAAAGCAAGAAGTTATTTTTAATATAAATTTTAGTTCTTGTAAACCCTTAACAGCAATCATTCTTTATCCTTCTGACCACCCTACGTGATGAGTCTGTTGGTACACACTATCTCTGGTTTCAAATGACAAAGCTTAACACATGAGTTGTTAACTACCTGTAATGACACTTAGCTGATTAATGCCTCAGTGACACCCAATTTGATCTCATGTCCACTATCAAATCACAGCTGTGTAATATAATTTAGCGTTTAAAGATTTTATAAACGAAGTAAAATTGGTTTTGAAGGCCACTCACATTTTTAAAGGTAAGAACTGGTCACACAATACAGGCCTATTTTTCCCTTGGAGTTCCAAGGAATTAATTTTTCACTAATATTTATTAGAAGGTATGTTTCAGCATTTGTGTTTATGAGCTAATAAATTTGTTTTGTGTCTAACTAAGTTACAGATTTTTTCATTGGGACAGTCTGATTCCACCATTAAAAAGTTAGGGGCAAGAAAATGTGGCTGGTATGGACAAAAATACAGGGAACAGGACCGCCTATCGTGTCTTGTTTATGTCATACAGCTCCAGTTTTGACAGACAGCTTAAAAGAATTGCACTCAAATTGTGCTTCAGAATTCACATGTATATCAAACCATACAAGTTTTTTAGGAGAACCAGAATCTAATAAATGAGGGTTACAAACACAACCACAAAAAACTAAGCAGCAAATAACTAGGAATAACTGCATTTTGCTCACCTCACACACACTCCCAATTAGAAACCATTACTGCTCATCGAAGACTTGCTCTCAATAGCAGTTAAGCTTCTTTGAAAGGATTCCCTGTTGTATAAAAAGTATGCCAGTCTTTGACTGCCAAAATCAATTAGTCACATTCATTATGCCTCTATTTATTAATGTTGTACACTTTATAATGCACGTGCTGATGGAACAAAAGAAAGTTATGAAATATCAAATATGTGTTATGATGAAAATCAGAGCGAGAGGAGTAATGATCTTTAGTCTCTAACTGGTTACAGAGCCACTGTAAAGATTAGATTAGTGGTGACAGATTTATAATCCTTTCCAAAGCGTAATCCTTGCTAGTTCAGATTTTGCAATAGAAAAAGTATGCGATTGGTTACAGGTTATTGGCTCCAACCGTTATGTTCATGAGACTATTGTGCTGCTGTCTCCTGAAATCCAAATACAATATAATCTTAACAGATGCAATTTTAATCTGTATTGCAGCGTAATAATAAAATGGGGCAACATAAGGCTCTTTACTGATATAGGGTTCAGAGTTAATTCAATGATGCTAAGAATGACTGACTGGTATTAAAAACCAGCAAATAATTAAACCTTATGCTAAAATGAATGAAGAACAATCTTAGCATTCTGGCAGCGTAGATTTTGATGGAATGTGCTGTCAAGCATCTACCCTGCAACTTTCGACATGAGACAAAAACTATAACTTGTCTCCCTGTAATAAAGCATTATATTCTTTACCTCCCCTCAAGTATTACAGCATAGAAGTTGACAGATACCTATGACATGGTCCTTTTTAGAGAGGTGGTGAGGAAGAAGTAGAGAGTACATGCTTTATTTGTTTTAATTGAAAAGATTACTGTTTCTTAAAATTAAAGTTCAAATTTAGAGAGTGACAATGCAGATATACTAGAATATTTAAAGTTTGAGGGGGGAAACCACACATTCATTTAGGGTAGAAATGATAACAGACATTCAATAAATACATTTCCCCTGCCTCCTAGGATTAGCTTCTAAAACGCTGCTTGTGGCTTCCACCCCAGCACGCCGTACTTTCCAAAAACTCAACTAGCTCCCTGAGCCTCTTTCTGCTGCTGATGTTGGCAGGCACTACTCTCTTCCACCAACTGTGTGTAAAGAAACCTCCCCTCCCGTTGCTACTAGATAGTCCAGTCCAGTCCTGCGTTTCAGTCATGACCTCTACGCTTTCAAATTAGTTTCTACTTCAAAAAGCTTGCTGGCATCAAACTGATTTCCTTTTAGGAATATTATTCCCTTCTACTAAATCCCACTTAGTTCTTCTTTCCCCTGAGCTAAACAGACCTGATTTAGCAGTCTTCAAATTGCATTCTTAAAGCACTTTTTAGTACCTAAGCACCCAGGTACTGTGGTGATAGATGTTACTAAGTGTGTTTCAGAGTACATGAGACATGAAAGAGAATGGGTAGAAAGCTGACATGCTAAACAAAAATTTCAAATACAAATGGAAGGAGAGTTCCTTTCCTTCCATTTTCCATGCTTAGTCATAGCATATTCTGTTCACTCCTAAATCTCCCCCTAAAGTCTCAGCTGTCTTTCCTGGGTGATGCAGTCATTCAAACCCAGCTTTGCACATGAGTTCGGAAGCTGAGTCCAGGATGCGGCACGCGATATCCACCCATCCTGTAAAATCCCCCACTATTGGCTTGATATCCTGTTAAAGCCGTATGAATAAAAATATCAAGGAACTGAAGTTGCATGGTGCTTTTTACTTAGACCTTTCCACACCATGTCACAGAAATATGCACATGGGTTGTACAAAAATCTTGTCACAAAATATTCCATTCTTCTTTCCAAATTGACCAGATTTAATAATTAGCAATAACATGTTAGATGCCAGTGAGAATGATGAACCTGAGTTGAGTCCTAATGTGATGCTGTGGGACATATATTCAATTTTTATTAGAATATGTACATCCCCACAGCTTGATCGCTTCCAGGTCCAGGGCTAGTGGGCCTGTGCTAACTTCCATGGCTGATGGAACCCACAGGGTAATCAGGGGATAGGTGCTGGTCTGATGGGCCCCCAAGGAGGGCACTTTCTGATTATCCCCACACACTTTTTGAACTGTGCATAATCCTTCTGACCTGGACAGCTTTCCCTCACCACACATGCCATCCTAAGCCTGTCTCCCCTCCAATCCTTGCTAAATTCTTTTGTAGCCAACCATTCCCAAGGCTGCTTTCTGGTGAGGAATAAACTCTGTGAACAGGTTTTCTTGTCACCCTATGGTTTAGGGCAAACCCACCCATTGCCCTTCTCATGTTGGGCTGCAAGAGCTGTAAATGTTGCTCTGATATACAGCAGTCCGTGGGAAATATCATCTGTACACAGTGTTTTGGATCACCCGTGCTTACTCGTACGAGTCGGAATAATTGCAACTTGGCTGCAGGTGGAAACGAGATAAAACAGAATGGGAAAAATACAAAAGGAAGTTATGTGTTAGCAATAAGGGGAGGAAAAAGGAAAGAGAATTCAAGAAAAAAACAATATTTTTACAGTCCAGTTTCTTTAACATAGGACATCTACTTCAAACATTGGAAATTGTGTCAAGTTATTAAGCCAATTTTTAAATCTAACTCATTAATTCTTCTATTCTTTACTTCCTTCCTTGAGTGATAATACTCTGTGAAATACTGTAACTCTCACAGTGTAGCTAAGATTCATTGCTTTCATTTTATCTAGCAAAAGGTATGTTTTCTGAAACAGTGAAATACAGAGAACTAATTAACTCTAGAGTTAACATATTAAAAAAAACTGTCATTTTTATGTTTTGGAAGTGATCACATCAACTTGTTTTCTTTGTGAAACAACATCAAAATGATTTCAACAATCAATTTAAAATAAGAACGCTCACCTAGAATTTCAGAAACCAAGAAAATCAGATGACCAATCATTTTCTAAGCAAACATCAGAGGACATTTTGGGGGTATTAACGCTTTTCTGTGCCGGTCTCCTCTTGAGGAGAACTCAAACAGTCCCACAGAGGCAACATATTAGCTTTTTAGATCTCTTCACCCTGGTCAGGTGGCTACAGTGAAGCTGCTGTTGTCTCCAGGGAGTGGAAATTCATATTAAAAAATCATTACATATCATATTACTCCATTCCGCATGAACATTAGTCTCTACTCATAAGGGAACACGGGACTCAAGCTAGTATAGATAATGAACTGCCGCTTATTTTGAGAGGCAGGTGGGGGAGATGGCGAGTTTTTGGATTGGCTCAAGGGCCTTCGGAGGCCCCAGGAAAAGCATTGTGGCTCTGCAGCTGTGCAGCTACTCAGGGCCACTAAACATGGTTGTCTCTCCACCGTCATGGACACAGAGACTCACCCAGTGAAACTTGCAGGTACTGGAGATACCGTCATCCTGGCAACACAACAAGGAAAAGAATCACTTTTGTTCCAACTCTAAA
>CAUYRH010085992.1:122500-149204 GCA_963574655.1 Perodicticus potto
TATACAGAACTGTCCTGGAATTCAGAGCGTACACGTTGGTTATTCTGAGCAATTTGATTAAATTTAACCACAGAAATCTCGTCCAAGTCCTAATGGAGCAGCAATTACATCTATAAAGGGATCCAAGCCAAAAAACATCTTTTTCCAATATCTCCCTTTCAAACTTCAGACTCCAATAGAAGCTCCCTCGTTTTCATTTTACTTCTGCACACGTCTCTGAGCTGCTGGAAACAACGTTGAACACGAGGCAGGGACGGTTGCCCCGGTTGGTCTGTGGTGAAAGAGACGGGCAGGGGTACGTGTCTATACACAGACGTGTACACATGCACGTGCAAACACATTTAGATGTGAAACACGCAAAGAAAACTATAAAAATTACTTTTAAAGAAGGGCCATAAAAATAGAAAAACAGAGTAGCTAAGAGGAAATATGAATTAGAATATGGAAATCAGTCATACAATTTAAGACCTCTGAATGTACACCTGTAAATTTTTCTTTATAACATGTTAGCTTAAGATACAGACTATGTAAAACAGACTTTTTAAAGAAAGTCAAAACTACCTTTCATTTAGACATGAAATCTCTCTTTTTCTTGGCCCCCAAACAAAACCATGAAACTTGGAAGGCTATCATTTTTTCCTAAAAGACACGTAAGCACACACAATTTTATTCAATGTCTCATCAGGAAGGGAAATGAAATTGTTTCATTCAAAGAGGTGACAGTTATCCCAAATAACCTGCACGCGGAAAGCAATGGTTATACTACGCCCAGCTTTTCAATATCACCTCAGCATAATGATGCAGTGGTCCTGGGATACAGGAGACACAGAAATAATATCAAAAGCAATTCTTCACATTTGGATCTCACCACGTCAAGTGCAAATAGTGAACTTAAACATGAAAATACAATTTGCTCCTTCTAAAGTATACGTTTTTATCTCCTGCAAAAAAAAAAGAAAATTAAAAAAAAGCCCACATTCATTTCCAATGCCTGAAGGTAAAGAGGATGGCATCTATCATAAGTGCAGAGAATGTCGGAAGGATTTAGAAGCAATCTTTTCATAATGCTTCTTTGGGTGAGGAAGTGGAGTTATGAGTTACTCAAAATTCATAAAGATTATTAAGTTTACATCCTCACAGAAGATGTGCTACCTCTGTATCTCTCCACTAGACTGTTAGCTTTCCAGCCCCAAACTATTGAGAATCTGTCTCTGGTTCAGGACATCCATCCATTTCGTGGCATTAGTGCTCGGCTGCATAAAATAAAGGTTCTATCCCATTCAAAACAAGAAAACAAAACAACAACGATAACAAAATACATCATTCTCCATGAACCAGTCTGCAAAATCTATGCTGAAATCAAGGTGCTCATTCTATCCATATTCCTTTGTGCAAGTGATTTTAACAGGTAAGTATATTTGTATTTGAGCAGGTTGACTCCAGATTATCAACGTGAGCCTGCTGGGCTATTTGAGTGATTGCTCGAGCCCCAAGGGTCACTGTGAGGATGGATTCTGCACCCACAGCTGTGATCCCCCATGGTGAGGAAGGCTCCTAAACAACAGTCAGCTCTCTTGCTTGATGAATTCCAACCTTTCAGCTCATCTAAACTGAGCCTATGGGCGTCATGTTTTTCCTTCTCTTCTCTTAGGTCTATGGGAAGTTATGAAACATATTTTTCTAGTCCTCCCAGGAGCAAGGCCAGGTTCACAATTTGACCTCAGAAACATAGACGTCCCACAAAGCCAGCCAGCCTGATAGAGCTGAGCATTAGTGCTCTCTGCCTGGGCTACGCAAACCATAACATGCAGCATGGAGCTGTGTTACTTATGGGAAATGACAAGCAGTGGATCAGTGGGGGGAAAATAATGGGATTTAATCACGTAAAAATATCACAAGCACACAGTTCTCTTTCAACGAGCTGGCCCATGACAGGTGAGAGCACAATGTTCTTATAAAACTACACACCTATAATTTATAATGGAGCTGCTTAACCAGCTAATTTAATCAGATTAAGTTATAGGATTCTTGACACACCCAGAGATTCTAGTTCCCAGCATGTCAATATCCCCCTAGGGAATGATTTCAAACAAACATACAAAAATATCTATCTATGCATTAGATAAATGTCTTAGATGTGTGAGGAATGATCCCAGGGACAGTTCAGGCTCATCTGAAAGACTGTCACAGACTAATTATGGACACTGCTGCCAAAAAAAGAAGGCTGACCCTGCAGTCTTATTTACACAATTTCCAGCCAGAGGGCTGTAAAGTGCAGCCCCAGTGGGGGCATTTCTATCTGAAACCCAAGGGCACCTGCATTAAGGAAACTGGTGTAAATGAATCCCTTCGCTCAATGACAGAAGAGAAGACACAAATACTTCAATTATCTTGAGATGGAATGCCTGTGCTGACCTTCTTGGAGTCTACATAATGAGATACAGTTATCTCTTATTTATTTAATAATATTATTATTTTTTGCACTTTACTATGCATTCAATGAGAAGGAGGACATTTTGCAGCAAGAATGATGAGCTCTGTAGACATAAGGTAGTGATTCAGAAATTGCAAAACTTCAGCTTTCAAAAATAGCCGAAGTGACCTCTTGCAGTACTCTGACCACTCGGCAGCAAGCAGGAGGCAACCCCTGTGAAGAGCAAATTCTGGCAAAGTTCTCTCTTCACAGATGATGCACAGCTTAAGCTATAATGAGTTTTTGGGTTACAAATGCTGAACGCATTAATATTCCTTGATGATAATTATCACAGTATAAGCACCTTTCCCAATGTGAGTAGCATAAAGCAACTGAAGCAGCATTTTTACTACATTTAAAACAAGCTGGAAAATGGGATTTTCTACTCTTGTAACCTGAGGTCACCATACATCAAGCATTGCATATTAAACACACCTATAGGTGACCCCACTTCACTTTCCCTTCCTTCTGCTTCATGTAGACCTAAAGCTCTTTCCTCTGCCCACCCTTCATTATGATATTCTTGATAGGAACATATATGTGATATGCATAATCTCAAAACGAAATGCATTTCCACCCCATCGTAATGAATCCTATGTTTCTTCTTATGAGAATACAAACAGCAAGTTAGATCAGTAAGCTGCGTTTTACAGATGACATGTGTCTCTGTGCAGTTTGAATGAATACTGTGGTCACTGGCTGCATATAAAACAGGAAGAAAATTAGAGTCTCACACATAGGCTCCTTGAAGAACCAGACACACATTTCATATAGATCTCAACAAACTACCAGTCTCCACCTTTACACCTTTAAAACTAATAATATATTAAGTATTAAAAGGTTTAAATGTAAATTCAAACCTACCAGCATGACAGTAATGAAGTTAGCAATAGTTTTGTGTGAGCCTCCTAGAAACCAATTTTCATTCCCAATTAAAAGAACAAGTATAGCTATTTGGATAACTATCAAATACCATAAGAAAAACTGATAAAGATGATCCATTACGCATCATACCAATGTACACAACAGTATCTGTCTTAACATCCAATATTTGCTAGAGCAAACCCAAAACAGAGCCTGAAAGAATTCAAGGTCCTGTATCCCAATTTGATTTGATAATATCCTGTGAATGGACTGTACATTGATTTTCTCTCATCACTCCTTCTTCCCCTCCCCCTACTCAGCAAAAAAGAAAAAAAACATTTATTATAAAGTTCAACTGATGTTAAGACAGCTTAAAAGAATCAAAGTTATGGTCTTTTTTTTTTTTTTTTTTTGTAACATGCTATAATGTCTTGTTAGTACTCTATGTAAACAATCCCAAAAGCACTTTGACTTAACGGTGACAAAATAAGAGCCAGTTTGGGCCCCTAATCTGAAGAATGTGAATTGATTGGGGTATCTTGTAGCTGTGAATCTGCTGAACTCATTTGTACCACTCTACCCCACGCTTCATTTAGAAAACATGCTATGCTACAATTGCTTCAAGTCCTCCAACATCATTTTTACTTAGGTGCTGCAAAAATGTCTTAAAGTCCCATTTGAATAGATGGTAGGGTTATGAGAACCTTTGCTAACTATTTAACGGCACTGTTGGCTTATTAAATACTATAATGTGAGAGCCATGATAGCGTGATATACGGTGCTTGCCTCTTTTTTTTTTTTTTAACTTAATGCCGGTGCTCGTTTGGAGCACTCTGCAAGCCCATTCATCAGTAGAACTGATGCATTTTAAAAAGTCCTCATTTACTAGCAGATAAATGTGGTTAGAGAACCTTTTTAGTATAAAAATGACTGAAAACCTATTCAGTTGTACTGTGCAAAATGTGCCTTACTATGGCTAGAAATCAAATGCTCACAAAACATTTAAAGGCCATTTTGAAATAATATCCAAGAGCAAAGAAACACAGCTTGGGAATGTAAGAAGGTAGGGCATGTTTTTGGTTCACTGGAGTACAAGTGCACCACCACAAGGCAACAGATTCGCAGACGGCTGATGAAGTACACGCATTCATCAAATCTGGAATAATACTTCAAATACATATCCTGTAATGAGATTACCCTTAGGACTATGGCTTTTGACCATAACATGGTTGGCAGGTGACTTCATTTGCAATTGCTTATAATCGCCTTAAAAAAAATGGATCAAACTTATTTTTCCATTGGTTAAGCTATCTAACGAAAATCCTGAATTTAAAAAAAAGTTAATTAGAATATTTTAACTTGTTACAGTGGGTAGAAAGTGAGAATTCTCTCTGAAAAGGTATTTGTATTCGACAGCGATATAATATAGACTAATTTAAAGAAGACTCTCTTTCCACTGGAGGCCTGCAGAGTGAGCATTTGTTCTGTAAACACTGTAACAATGATTATCTGTCCTCCCAGTTCTCAGCGGAGACTCTTGCTTTTGAAAATGTCTTGTGGTGACTTACTAAATTCAGGCTATTTCAATTAGTATTACTGCACATTAAAAATTAATTGCATTACTGAGTGGATTAAGGTTTAAATTTCAATTCTACAGTATGTGCACTAGAAATGACAGCTAAAAATCAATGCTCTTTGGCCCCCAATCGGAACTATGTGTGGTCAAGTAGCATGGGACTGGCGTCACCGGCCAAGCAGTTTTAAAAGACTTGATAGTTCAATTGAAGGTGTGTCAGTTCTAATTCTAGATTTTAGTTTGAATGCTGCACAGTAGCCCAGCCTTAGAGAAAGAAAAACAGAACAACAGCTGCACTAACAATTTGAAAAAACAAGTAGACACAGGTACTAAAATTACGCCAACAAAAGGATTTGCAGTCACCCCAAATTCACACATAATTTTCCCTCAGTTAAAACCTCCTTCATGATTCTGTTCAATCCGAGCACAGGGCCTCAAACTTCAATCCACAATATTCTGCTATTTGTTATTGGGTGAAAGCTGCTGGAGTGGGGCAGAAGATAGGCTATTTTATAAAGAGAAAAACTACCAGTGTATACAATATTCATAATGACTTTATCTATGTCTTAAGGAAACCTAAGAAGATATTGAAAATACAAATCTTTCCTTTAAGCAGTAATCCCATCTAGACCCCTTTTTATAAATTATTAAACCTCTTTGAAGAAAGGAACAAATCAGGGTGGGTGATAGTTGATCATCTTGACTATAGATTTATAACACCCACACAAAATGTGTGAAAAGAAACGCGTCACTTTTATTTGTAGTACACTTGTGCTTTTAAGAAGATGAAGAAGAGGAACATTATAAATGAAGTCAACAGAGTAAAGTAGCATCGATAGAGACTGCAAAAGCTGCCCAAGGTACCTGATTTTCGGATTGAATGGTGATTGGTATGTGCCTAAGAGAAGAAAAAAAAAAAAAAACCACTTGTCTGCAATGTTTTTCAAGATCCCCCTGTGTTACACCGGTGGCCTACAGCAAGTTCGGCAGCAAGAGAGTAAAGGAGATGGAAGTAATAATAACAATAAAAAGAATAATCTGGTGCAAATGGACCCCAAGGTGTAGTTGTCATCCCTGTGCAACAATCACCCTTCACTGCAATTTACTGATGTTGCTTCATTACAATACAGCATATAAAGGGGCGATGAACAAAGTGCACTATTTAAAGCTACATGGGTAGAAGCAGCACATCCCACCCTTGCAGGCGCTGTGATGGGAACTAAGTCAGATTGTACAGAAGTCAACTGACCTGTAGAAAAGAAAAATAGAGGTGTAATCTATATGCAGAATGGCGATAAATTTGGGAGGAAGGAGAAGAAACGGTAGCAGGACAAAAGTGTTTCCTTAGTGAAATATTAAAAAGATGCCACATTAATACAAATTAAAACATCCTTTGAAGATGTAACAACTTGTGGCTTTGTTAAAAGGAAAAGATGAAGAGTATGAAGTTTCCTGTTTGGAAAACAGAAGCGGGCTCTCTGTGTCCTATTTTTATTCTCTACAAAATGCAATGAAAACAATGATTTTAGGTGAAAATCAACCACTGTAAATTCAGGTTAACATTATTGAAAAGGGAGACCGATTGATTTTCTAATCCTTGCCTCCTATAATTGAAAGTCTTACTTTTCAGTTAGCACTCAGAAGATGCCAAAGCGATGTGTTAAGAAGGAAAAAAGAGATTCTTTCTTCACCAAGGATCATTGAGTATGTCATTGGTTAATTCTTGCTCTATGCTCCTCATTAGCATTACTCTCAAGTTTCTGGTTATCATATCCGAAATATTAAGACATAATAACTACGAAGGTGCAGATAATTGGATATTAACCAGAACATACTTGACTGGGCAGGAGGTAGAGCCCTGCTTAAACTAATCCTGAAATATATTAATCACCAATTAATGAAAGGGTTTCAAATTCATTTTCTATTACAGAACACCTCCGAGTAGCTAAGCTTTTTCTAACAAAATGAGTTGGAATAACAGGGTAGAAATAAGAAATACAGCCATCTGATGATGGGTTGAATTAATTCTTTATGGCCTGTTGTCGGGTAATCATGAAAACTACAGCAAAGCCTTGATTACTCTTTACAAAGTCTGATAAAAAGAAGAGGGTACACTTTTCAAAGTTCAGAGGCCTTCATTTAAATTCCACATGTATTCATTTAAATGGCAGAACCAACCGAAATGTTTCATCAGAGAGCTGTCCTAATATTCACCAAGTTTTCCGCCTCCAGACTTAACCCAACAACAGATGTTCTCTTAGAATATAAATCCATTTAATAGAAGCCAGAGAACTCCAGCAAAGACACGCCTTATACACAGTAAACACGGTGTAGGTATGAATACATTGAGGAACACATTAAAGAATTAAAATCCTGATCTAGTTGAAATGTCATCATCATTTACTTACATGGCAATAAAGTGATGCTAAAAAACAAATAGGAAAAAAGAAAAAAGACAGGAAGAGGAATAAATAGACAAGGGAAGTCATACTTCTGTATGTTTTATGTAGCTCTGAGATTGGGTCTGATAAGCACTTCTCACAGGTGTTTTATTAGTTCTGTTTTAAAAGCCTCACTATACTCCATGGAAAACTTCCATACGTATTCTCTGAGTTAGAGAAATTGCTATAAAAATGCCACTCATCTTAAAGAAAAAAAGTAAAATTTCTAACTACCTTATTCCCACAAAATGATTTTCTACACCTTTCCATACTTAAAAGATGTAGCTCCTCAAAACTCTGAAAATGACTTACATTTCTATGTCAGGGAAAACAGGGTGTTTGCATGAATGCAGTGTAAGCAAGGATTTACAATGACATCCTTTCTCTGTTTCTTCTGCCCTTATTCCTGTCATTTGATAAAAATAGTAGGAAAACTCTCGTTATCTCATGTTTCTTTTTTTTTTAATCCTGTGGTTTGTTGACTTTAATTTTAATAACTCTTAAATAAGCACTCACGGCAGATGAACTTAAAATATGCTGGCAAGCTGGCCCTTTTATCAACAATTTTGCCATAGAAATACACAAACATTTCAATGGCTCTTCATTAGCAAACAAATCAACAAGTGATATTTTAATGCATGACTTTATTCTGTCTCTGTGGGGACTGCAGTTGAGAGTGTGATGTACAGTACAGAGAAAGGAATTATCAGCCACAACGTCCCAGGGCTCTCTCCATTGAGGACTCCGCAGCCTCTGCTTAAAGACTGCATTTAATTGACTGATAGACAGTAGCTTCTTTGTTCACAGAAGACAGCGAAGTAATGGCAGCTTGAAAATCGTACCATCTACAGGGTCTCCTGAGACTAGTAACAGGGGGATATGTGTCAGGAATAAATAAATAATCTAATTATTAAGCCACTTCCTGTCAAGTTAACTCCAATTTGTTGGCTTTTGAAGGCAACAAAACGAGGCATTTTTCCTCATTATGCTTCTCTTTTTATACCAGTGGTAATCACAGGCGGATTAAAGGGTGCCTGATTGGTTTTTTTGTCAAGGAACTGAGAAGCAGCCAACAGTACAGAAAAACAGAGTTGGGGTTAGAAGAAATTTCATGCTTGTCTCCTTTCCAGCTCCCTAACAGCCCACACGGCCGCCCCATACAGAGCTGCCAGCTGTACAGCAAATGTGTGCCCCTCCAACTGAGGCCTAGCGGGCCACAGGCGCCATCCTGAGAGCTGTGAGGTACCTTGCAATCTTGGCAGGTAGCTACTGCTGTCATAGGCATAATTCTAAAGGTGACCTACGAAACCCCATCAGCTCACCAAATGCAACAATATGAGCAGCTGAAGTTCGACACCCACTCTCCATATTGGCTGCCTCGCCTTTGTTTACTGCTATTAATGGCCCTGAATCTAGGAAATAACCTATGGAAATGGGTCAGCAGAGACCTTTTCTTTTGATGTGGATGAACTGATCCTGTGGAAATAGGTCACGATCTGTACGTGTTGTGTGTGTGTGTGTGGGGTGGGGCGTGCGTGCAGGGACCTATCTTTGTATGAACTGCTGATGTCTTTGAGTACCCTCCATTTGGAAATGTTTTGCAAACTGCATTTGGGAACAGATACCTACGTTTGATAATAACATAGCAAACAGTGAGTGATAAATGGACACACTTGTGGTGTGTTCTACAGGAACACAAAACGGGAGTTAGACGCCCCACCATTATACCTTAGCCAGTCGTAGGGCCCTCCCTGCCTGGCCTGGCCTCTCTTCCGAGTATCTCTGTACAGATCCTTGGAAGATCCTCCTGGAGAACAACATTCTTCTGAGATCTCTTTAAGGGCAGTGAGTTCTAAAATGTAACCGAATCGTCCATCTGTCTATAGGTTCAGCCAGCATCCTCGGCCTCAGAAAATCAACATCACAAGTAATGTTGAAGAGGCTTTCTTTGAGGCTTGTAAATTAGAAACTCCCCTAACTGCCAGTGTTTTTTAGCTCCTATAAATCAAAGCTGCTAGAGGCATGCTAAAACACACAAAGGTAAACATCTTGATTTGTCTTTTAATAGCTTAACACCAAAATCAGGAAATAGATCCAAAGATTTTTTTTCACCCAAAGTTGCTTAAGAAATGAGAATCTAAATACTGACCAAGATGAGCTCTTGGAAACTCTGCCTTCCCCTGAAAAGTCTCGTTCTTTTAAAATTTTCTTTTAAAATGTCTTTGTTTTCAGGAGGGCTGATACAAAGGAGTCTTGATAAGTTCCTGTGGCCCCTGTCTGCACTCGGTAAACACTGTAACCATGTTAGGTTTATGCCTGCCTATGTCCTTTCTGAGTACATCTTGGATTTTTGTTAAATTGCGCAGATAATTAAACTCTCTTCATATTTACAGTCTGCTTCATTGGTACCATGAATTCCGTTTTCAGTTACTGTCTGCAAATTCCCTCTCTGAACGATTTCATACTAAGCAATAACACTTCATTTTACATAAGTTTTATCTGATGTCCCCATACAGAGCTGCCAGCTGTACAGCAAATGCGTGGTTCTCAAACTGAGGCCTACCAGGCCACAGGCGCCATCCTGAGATCTATGAGGCACCTTGCTGTCATTGGCAAGCTCTCCCTGCTATCACTGTGACCATCACTCCACACTGCACACAACTTAACATCATCTGATTATTAGAATTTGTGGCCCACACTCCATTTTATCCTTTATTTAATCTATCCCCAGATCACACATTTGTTTAAATGTTTTGGCTGGTTTACAAATCATGCAGCCATCTGCACAGTAGGTGTGACACCATTTTTTAGACAAAAGTTACGTTATAAACAAAGATAAAGTCATTTGAAATGCTTTGGTGTTTGTTATTCTGCCTGGTTCACTTGGACCAACTCTAAGAAATAAATAGAATTATCTGTGCAAATCGATGAACATCTATGAAAAACAACGCCCAACAGATCACCCAGCTTGCTCCATTACCTACGTTAATATCATGACAGCTGAGGAGAGATGACCTGGCCCACTTCTCATCTCTCCTGTACAGATGGCTATTAAAGAGAAAGTATCCCTTTTGTATGGTCCATGTAGAAACCCTTTATGGGCTTTTCAAATAAGCCAGCATTGCCCACATGAGGGTAGCTTTCTGTTACCATTAAACTGCCCAGATTTCATCTTTTTTAGTCCAGCTCTTGATGAAATAAGCCAGTATTTCATCATATTTAACACCAAATGGTTGTTTCTTAATTCCCTGAATTTTGTAAGCAATCAAATAAAGATGCTTTTTTAAAAAAAGATTCCATAGTCTTTTCATTTAGCAGGAACGTAAACCAAGGCTCCAAAAAATGTCAATGATGTTGAGTTTTTTAAGACAATATGGAGATTATACATGTGCGTGGGTGCACATGCAGACATAGAAACATTATTGCAAGTTCGTTTCTGTTCACTCTTCTTCTTTTTTTTTTTTTTCTTTTATTTTTAGTGGAGACAGGATCTCACTCTTGCTCAGGCTGGCCTGAACCCCTGGGCTCAAGCAATCCACTCACCTCGGCCTCCCAGAGTGCTAGGATTACAGGTGTGAGCCACCTTGTCCAGCCCCTCTATTCATTCTTTGGAAAACAGCCAATGAAAGCAGAGAATTTAAAGGGCAACATAGCCCTGTATGTTCCTATATTAACACATCCATATCTTTAGATATTTCCCCTTGAGACATAAAATCTAAAACCACTAGAGCCCTCAAAATATTGGTTTTAGTCTATTCCAAAGGAAGAACACTCTAGCTGAAATGCTTCAGAGGTGACACTGAATGTCATAAAACTATAATGAAGATTAGTCACATAGTACACTATCCACTAAAGAAATGAAATGAAAAGAATGCCATTTGTAACCTTGGGCATCAAACACATTGCTGAATGTGTGAATGCCACTTGCCACAGGGATGGACTAAAACCTCGCCACACTGTTCAGAACTGATTTATGCCTTCTTTGGGCCTTGACATCAGTGACGTATGTCAAGGGTTCCATAACACATAAGGTACCTATCTTTCTGCATGCATTGTACAAGAGCTGAATCTTTTTCTGGCCTTTTAAAAATTGTGATTACCTATAAAACAGTAAGCAGCAGAGATATGAATAAAAATAGTACTTTTGTATAGACATTTTCTTATTAGCTCTCCTTTGGATCCCAAATTCCACTTCTGTTTTTCTATGAGATAAACACATTTGCTTCCCTCAAATGCTTTAGCATTACCCTTGATCTGTCTAAGACACATATATGCCCATTTCTGGATTTCCCCATATTTTCACAAAATGGGATATTATGACACTTTAACACAATATTGCTCTTATAACACTGGTCTTTCTAATCAGATGAAAAAACACACAAAAATAAAACTTATGAAGTAAACATTTCTAAACTGATTTTTAAAAATGATTCTCTCATAGTTTGTACCCATTCCTTTCACCTTCTCCATCTGTGAACTCTGAAAGAGAGTTCTGGAAATAGTCATAACTGTATCCTGACTTCTTGTCCTCCAAAGTCCCTGGCTGTAATAGTCAATTCCAAGGACAATGGTATTTCTCCCCTTTGATCGTTTCTTTGTCAAGCTGACTGGCCTTCGATGGGGAGAGTACGGCTGGTTGTCTACCACCAGCCGCTCGCAATTTGCTCACTATGTTTCATGAGACAGTTGTTTCTGGCTGTTTGGAACACATCCGTCTCTTTGGGGATTTATGCGCTAGTTGCAATGCCAACCTCCATAGTGATCGGAATTCCTTTCTAACTAAAATAGATAATTAGAAGCTGGTAATTATTGGTCAAGAATTATCAGAGTGAAAAAATTAA
Organism: Perodicticus potto; assembly: GCA_963574655.1. Lineage (NCBI taxonomy): Eukaryota > Metazoa > Chordata > Mammalia > Primates > Lorisidae > Perodicticus > Perodicticus potto. The sequence goes on from CAUYRH010085992.1 coordinate 134,696, forward strand.
GCTTCTCATAAATAGTTCGTGGCAATGTCATCTCTTTATATTATCTCATGCCTAATAGTCCTTTATTCAGAGCACTTACAAATTTACCCTACACTGCTAGGCCTCATAATTTTATATGAGGCAATTCTTTTTCAGGGTTACACACATTTAAATTCTTTGGTTTTTATCTCTATTTGTTTTAATCCATACCTCATAATAATAACAATAATAATAACAATACCAGAAAAGCTTGAAGAAGAAAATAACAAATATTTACTATGCAGACAGAAAAAGAGAAGGGTGAGTAATAAACTAAAGGCCCTAATACACAATGCTTCTTTTTATATTCTCAGGTCAAAAGCCAATGTAAACTATGTGAAATGAACAAAGGAAGACAAGAAAAATTCTCTCATCTGCGCAGACGTTAAAAGAAGAAAATCTATTCCCCAAGAAAGCTGTTAAAATGTTTTGTAGCTCTTTCCGTGTGTGTGTGTGTGTGTGTGTGTGTGTGTACAAAGAAGAAAGAAACCCTAAATAGTCACTGGTCTGATTTCTTACTGAAACTGTGTCAAAATGTGGTGGAGAGTGAGGTTTTCTTTTTTTCCTTAATAGACATAAGTCAAATCCCTAGTGCATTTTTATTGAGTAATTATTCCTGCAACTCAGACTGTGCGTCCACACCTAGCTGCAAAATGGCACTTAAGAAGAGCACCTCTGGCATGTACCTGGTGGAAACATTGATGGGTTTCTTTCCACCAGTGTCCCTGGCCAATAGCCCCGAGGCCAGCACAACCAGGAAGAAGTGTGGCGGCTGCCTGACGTTGAGATTGCATTAACACGTATGTGCCACATAGAAGCAAATGCAAATGACTCGGTTAAAGAAGGAATTTAAAGTTACACCTCATTGAGTCATCAGCAGATCTTGTTTTCTATCAGGTGACATAATCCTTGCTCTAGACTGATTGAAATGTAAAACAAAATATGCAAAAATAGTATATATCTTCTTAATAAAAAGAGTTAAGAGGCTTTGCAGATAGTCCTTAATCCCTCTTCCCCTGCTAAATGTCTAGTTGAGATTATTTTTTGATTAAGATAAAAAAAAAAAACCCACATATACAGAAACATAACCTAAAAGTACCTATCCTTAATAGAGGCATTCTAGCCAAGAAAATAATGCTGCTGCCTCATTTGAAAGACTGAGTATCACACTGGGATTTTAAAAAAGGGTATCTTAGCCTTTGTGACTCCTTTCCTTTTTGTATTTTCTCTTTCTCTAGGTATTAACCACATAAATGGAGTATGAGGACTTGGATGCATGGTCAACAGATAAAACAATTAAATGAGTGCTACTCTTTTGTTTAGGCCTCAAGTACAAGAGAATAGCATATTTTATTATTAAAAATCGCCTGAATATTAAATAAGTAGGCCCCCTGTGAAAAGAAATGGAATTTGCCTCTCTACTGGAAGGTAAATTGTTAAATGCTCAGATCTTAAGAGGAAGTCAGTGTCATATTAATCGACCATTAAATAGAGGAGGGAGAAAAAGCCTTGGGAAAGCACTAATAATAAAGGAACATAAGACAAGCACAAATCCAAAAGGTATAAAGCCATTTCAAAAGAAGGCCCAGAACAAACTGACAAACTAAAAGTGAAAAATCAGCTTAACATTCAAAATTCAGATTCTACACATGCAAAAGAACATTAATATCGTGGTGAAAACATATTCAACTCATTCATCTGGGTCCTGGGATAAATAATAAATCCAGAAACAAAAATGAGTTTACATCGAAGAGAAGCACGAGCACACAATTTCACAAAATTTCCTAGAAGCTGCCACTCAAGCTTATCCTAAACTGTAGCTCGGGCAGAGTCATGAACAAATACCACCAACAAACTCTACTCAAGAAATTAAGAGTTGAGAAACACTGACATTTATCATTTGGAAAGAAGCATTCATTTTTTTTAAAACCTGCTTCTATCCCAACAAAAGTACTTTGGAAAGTTTATATGGGGTACTTTTCAGAATCCCAAACAGAAGGGAATTACAAGGAAACACATTATTTGAATCTCTCTTACATATTACCATTATCTTCTGGACATTCAGAAAAGTTGCTAATGTTATTGTCACACTGAAGAATATACTAATTAATGTGCTAGAAAATCACTAATAATATTAGTACTTAAATCTGGAAAAACATAAAGCGATCCATATTTCAGACATTACATTTATGTTCCATTTCATACAAATTCAGCACTTTATTTTTATTTTCATTTTTTATTTTTGAGACAGAGTCTCACTAAGTCATCCTCAGTACAGTGCCATAGCATCACAGCTCATAGCAACCTCTAACTCTTGGGCTTAAGCAATTCTCTTGCCTCAGCCTCCCAAGTGGCTGGGACTATAGGTGCCTGTCACAGCACCCGGCTATTTTTTGTTGTAGTTGTCATTGTTTTTTGGCAGGCCCAGGCTGGGTTCAAACCTGCCACCCTTGGTGTATGTGGCTGGTGCCATAACCACTGAGCTACAGGCACTAAGCCACAAATTCAGCACTTAATCTTTTACAAGGAATAATCCTGGTAGAGACCCAGAAAATCCTACTGAAAAACCATTAAGCAATTTTTCTATAAACCTTTGAATCTATCTTCATTAATTTATAGAGAACATTAAAAGTTTTGTTATAGTTACCTTTAACAAACACCAATGACAGTTGGAGCAAACCCTTCCACTAAACATTCTTAAAGTAATTCTGATTAGCATATAAAAAAATGCTCTCCCTAAAAACAAGTTCCCTAAAATGTTGTTGAATTTTCTTTCCTGTATCACAGAGTTTCATAATAGCAGAGCATGAGGTTAACTGAAGTTTCATAATATTATGCCACAATTATTTATAGTATTATAAAATACCAGGAAGTGAGTATGAAATAAAAAACTCATAGGATAATAATATAAACAAGTAACAAAAATAATCCAAAGTAATAGCAATTGTCATTTACTAGTAGAAAAATGATCTGCTTGATAAAGTTTAATTGGCTGGTAAAACTCTTAGCATTATTACTAAGTGCTTATCAAATTAAAAAACATAGGCAGTAACCCCTGAGGAATTAAGGAATAATGGGACAATATGAATAAGTAAAAAAATTATCCTTTCAGTTTTAGCCCATGTGATTAAATGAAAAATCCTGAAAACACTGGCCTGGAGTGACTTCAGAGATCTTTCCCACACCACTTTTATCCACATATAAAAATCTGCAGAAAATTTGGTGGGGAATAAAAAATGATTACTGAATTCTTTACATCATCTTTATGATCGTGATTATTTCCAGGCTGTTGAAACTATACATATAAAACCATTTTATGGCAATTTAAATTATTTATGTTTCCCTATCACAAAAACTCACCACTTTAGATTTTGATACAAAGATGCTTAAGCAACACACAGCAGTGCCATTACCGTAATAACTTCTGAAATTAAAACCTGTCTAAAACTCTATGGAAAGCTAACATCCAGTTCATTAACCATTCCTGTTAGTTTTCAATAATGCAAAAATGATTAGAAGTTTAATTTGTTAATCACCTGTGTTTTGACTGGTAGTGGATATATAATTCTCTGCAGAAGTCTAAACTAGCCCTTGCAGAAAATAAAAGGTGCTAATGCCTTATCAGGGCTAATAATAGAAATTAAAAAAAAAATCAATCACACCTAGGCAAACCATTGATGGTTGAACAATTAATTTGTCTTTAACTCTGTTTAATTATATAGGCACAGATGCACAAGTAGAAGAAAAATCTATCTGTAATAAGGTTTAGAGTATCACTCACCAATCATGTGATTTGCAACATGAACCTGAATATCCCATTCATTGTAGAAAACCATCTGACACTTGATGCACTGATAGGTCTTCTTCTGAGAAAACAAGTATAAACAGAATTACTTAGACACATGTACTTTTCATTGTTTCTTTATTAAAAACAAACAATCATACAGCATTATCCTGAGATGCTAGTCTTACTGCTGTTGGGCTACTGAAGCTGTGAACTAAGTCCTGTGGCTTGAACCCAACACAATGCTTTCAGTTGCAAACACTTAGAATGGAGGCACATAATTATGGCACAATATAATTTTAAAGATTCCTAAACTCAAAGCAGAAGTTAGTATTAAAAAAAACTACAACACACATAGCTGAGTTTCAGAAAGCAATATCTTTGAAGCTCAGGCACAATTTCATTTGGACCAAAATAACTGTGATGTGGCTTATAGACACCTGTAAGCAAAACTGCTAATAGGTTAAGATCCATGGGATCTAGCTAAAAGATTTAGTGATTATAATTTTTAGCTGAAGTCTGAAATTTAGATATTTTAGAAGCTGATTAAGTACAAGCATTTCAATGTATACTTTTTCCTATAAAGAAATCATATGTATATCATAATGAATATTTTAACATTATTTTATAATTTGACACAGTTCCAAGTAGATGGAATGGAAATTTTATTGTAATTCTTACAGGATAAATGAACAAACTGAGGCTCAGGAAAGCAGAGAGATGGTGCTGATTCTCAATGCTAGGCTCTTTGATATAAGCAGCCTTTATAATTTCACATCCTTCTTATTAAGTCCCAATACAATGTAGACGAACTCAATAAATTAAGTACTAGTTATGTTTTCCAGAACACATACTTACATAAATTCCTTAATACTGACACTTTAATTGTGAATAATTAATATTCACAATTAAAAACCATCTTGGAAAAAAAAATAAACCATTATGAAAATAACCCATTCTGAAAATCTCCCAAACATGAGAAAATGACACTTTCCTATAAGCATTTTAGCAGAATTATCATTTCGTCTGCAGTCATATAAAATTATTTTACTGATAGGAAATACCTACCTATAAATTAAAATTAATTTTAAAGCACTCAAGTTCCTCAGAAGTTAACGAAAATCAAAGTTAAGAGTATCCTTTCATTTGAGATTCAAAATTATAAATGCCATTATTATGTAAAATGTTCCTAAGTATCACAATTTGACATAGTATTATCTCCTGCAACAGTGGACAATACTCTTTGCAAACCCCTGAAATGCAGGCATATTTCCAATGGAATCTGTCCAAATAATCTGACGGTCTTCGTACATTAGGCATGTTGTGAATTCGACGTGCTGAATCTAAATCTCATGCGGACTTCAAACACCCTGACAATCATGGAAGAAGATTTACTACACTGAGCTGTTTATAAGATGCTTTTGATGGTCACATATAGAGCAACATGCGTTGCGTAAATAACATCTATCCCTTTCTTAACAATATTTCCCTTTAGAACTAGTTAGAAAATATTTCTTACTCCCTGATGGCCTACATTATATATTGTTTATTAGCATACTTCTAGCATTATTCCTGATATGTGACCTTGCTGAAAAACAAAGAAACATAAACTTAATGGCTAGTCTTTTCTCTTGTTAGCACAGTAAAACATACAATGTGTCGAAAAACTGTCTCCAAAAATGATGACTGATGAATATGTTGGTGGAATATACTAGGGGTCTTTTTTTTTTTTCCTGGTCTAATAACAAAGAATGAAATCACTTGAAAAGCCAAAATAATAAAACACCAGCACTTACAACTATCTTCAAAATGAACTCATACATTTGAAGATCTATGTATTTGAGTTTTCTTTTATCATTGAGGGAAAAAGGCTTTTGTCACTACTGATAATTCAAATACTAATTTCTCACTACTCTTAAAACAGTGTCTAAAACACTGCTTTCTATTTATATTAACAAAGCCATATTCCTATCCATAAGCTCCTGAATTTACAGCTAGATAAAAAAAAAAATCGAATTTAATGTGATCAAAAATAAGGAACCATGATTTTAAAATTCTGCAGGTTGAACTCTGCTTTTCTCACTATACTTTTCACATTTTCCAAATACAAAGCAATGATATGCAAATTGGGACATGCTAAAGGACTTTCTTTTTAAAGCCATGATGTAAAATTCATTTTTACCCTCAAATTTTAAAAAGATAATTTTAAATGACCTTTAAAGCATCTCTCATTATAATTATAGATTCTTAGCAAAATATTAGAGAGACCCCTGCACACCCGTACACCATCTTTAAATAAAGGGATTGTAACCTCTGAACACTGTCAGCCTTGGGGAACCCATTCCCTTGGAGGTAAATTCATTCCAGCTCTTTGCAGCTCAGATTATGAGAGAATTCTTCCTAATTCTAGGCCTAAATCTGCTCTTCTGCTTCTTTAACCCCTGGGTCCTAACTCTAAGCTCTAACGTATAAAGAGCAGGTTGAATCCCTGGCCTAATACGACAATTACATTATCTCCTTTTCAGACTGAAAACAGGGGCACAGAATAAGAAATACTTGAAACTACTTTCTGTCCTGGCTACTTTCCTCTGGGTCAATGTTTTAATAAAATAGAAGCTCAGATGAAGCTCAACAGTCCAGGTGTGACCCGACCCTTGTAGGATACAGGACTGTCACCTCCCTTTAGGACAATTACTTGCATTGATAAAAGAAGACAACAAAAAAAAAAAGTCAAGTGAGATAATTTCTTTTTAAAAGCAGAGAAAAGTAGAAACAGAACTTCCATTGTTTGGGCCCCAGATTGGCCTTTATCAACGCTTAAGTTGTCAATTTGCTTGAAATGCTAATTTAGTACATTTTTAAAAGAGACTTTTTTTTTCATTAGCCTTTTTAAATGTGCTGCTTGGGAGTGGGATTGTCATTTCCTGATTGTTCTCTTTTGTTTTCTGATACTGATAGATGTAATTATCAAGGATACAACTTTTTCCCAGCACCTCATTATTTTTGATTGATTTCGAGAACAATTTAAATGTGCCTTTTTGACATTCTTGTTTTCAGTTACATTCTGGTTAAGTTACTCAAAGACTTTCAGAAAAGAACATGTCATAAATTAGAAAAAATGATTAAGGATGCTTAATAATGTATAGTTTTAAAAAATGATTCTGATTAACCCCATTCCCCTCTGTTTGATCTATATCCCTTTAGGCTTCACATTTAGTCTCAGCAAATTAAAAAAATAATAAAATAATAATTGTTAAAGATTATATTTTGTAGTTATAAATTGCTTAGATTTATTTAAACAAAAAACAGATGCATGAAACAAATCAAGCTATCACTGGAAGTAGCTAGTACACAAATTTCTTTTTCTAAAAATTGGTAGTTAAAGGATCAGAAGCACCTTGCTTTTTGGGAAATGTAGTTGATGCCTATTAGATGAGGGAAAGCTCTTTTTTATTGAAGAATGACAGTAGAAGGGGTGATAAAATTAATTGGAAATTCACCATCTTGCAATGCCAAATAAAATGGTTCAGGATAATCTTTAATGGATGCTGAAACTATTAGAAGAAAGGTAATTCTGAGATACTCAAATTTCATCCTTTAAACACTACAAAGAGAAGGATACATCTTTACAGTGAATTTAGCTGATAGTAATCACTCTAACCAGACCATTTAGCTTAATATTACTAATAATGGTCTCTCCATGTGATGTGCTATGAAATATGCAACATCACCAATACAGTATCTTATCTAAAATGTATACCTGAATCTACTTAAGCCTTTAGACCTAACAATCCAGCTGTAAGTAAATATAGGCATAGAGGAACAAATATTCTACAAAGAAAAAAAATGCATATCCAGACTATTCTTCGAGAGAAAAAGAATGTTATCTTCAAAAAAGTGTATATCACAGGAAGAAAAAAAAGAGAAGAGACTGTTCTCAGATAAGAGACTAAAAAAAGGCAACTAGTCAATGTAACATGTGGGTCCTGCTCTGGTGAGAAACCAGCTATAAATAGGTTTTTGAAATAACTGGAAAATCTGGATATCAGCTGTTTTTTAGGTGCTTTTGGGGAATTCCTGTTACCTTTCTTAGGTTTAGGTTTGATAATGGTGTTGTAGTTATGTAGGTAATGTCCTTTTCGGTAGACTAGGCATACTGAATACTTAAGGATGAAAGGCCATGATGTTTGCAATTTACTTTCAAAGATCCAGAAAAAAAATACATATACAGTATATAGTGATACATAGGTAAATAGCTTTGTGTTAAGAATTATTCAATCTAGATGCATGGGTGGATATTTTCATAATAAAAAGTGGGAATCAGCAGACAGGCTAATTTATAATACACACTTTTTAAATGCTAAACCTAACCTGATTAACACCACCTCCACGGTCATTGTATACACCCCCACTTGCTATGCACCAAGAATAACTTGTGCTTAATTGTTATAAGTAGCAAATATTTTTGGTATGTTTTGTGAATATTTTTTAACACAAATCTAACGTATCAACTCTAAGAAGACAGGGACCATAGTTCACATTGATTTTCATAATAAAATAATTTCTTATATTGTATCATATTCGATAAAGAACTTGTGTGCAAAAAAAAAAAAAATCGCTTGCAACAATCCTGTGAGGGTAAAGGAGGGATTAATGTCCTCACTTACAGATTAATTGATTTTTCCCAAGTCATATAGGTTGTAAAGACCATAACCAAGGCCAGGATCCTACTCTGCCTTCAATCCACTAGGTTTTAACACAGGTTATACTCTGACCGGTTGCAGGTAAATTTACAAGTGCATTTTCGATGCATTTTGAAGAGAGGTTTTCCTTAGAATTGTGTAGTGCATTGGCCTTTGACAACACCAGGGATGGTAGGAAAAAGAGCTTATGATAGTACAGTGACCATCACTACCCCCTTAGCCTTGGGTTCCTAGTTCTGGAGTCTGACTAAGATCAACAGGGTAGAATCATCTCCCCAGAATTTCCCAGTCTATTTCAAGATTTTCCCTTTGACCTCAATGTTCTGCAGGTTTGGGTTTTTTTTTTTTTTTTTTTTAAAGAGACAGTGTCTTGCCAGACAGCCTTGAACTCCTTGGTTCACATGATCCTCTCACCTCAGATTCCAGAGGAGCTTAACCTACAGGTGTGCACCCCCAGACCCAGTTAATTTTTTTTCAGATGGGGTCTTGCTGTGTTGCCCCAGCTGGTCTTAAACTCCTGACCTCAAGCAATCCTCCTGCCTCAGCCTCCCAAGTGCTGGCGTTACACGGGTTAGTTTTACTGCCATGTTTTTAATTGTATATTTGTTTGTCATGCACAATACTGAAAGACAAATTTCAATCCGAGATCCCATGTATGTTTTCACTGTTGAAAATTTTCAGTGCTCAAAATGACTCAGTTGTTAAGTCTCTCTCAGGAACTCTCCCTTCTCTTCTATCTGAACTCCCGTTAGACCCAGCCTGGAGCCTTTCAGTCTACCCTCCATGAAGCTTCACTGCACTTCCATGCATATTTCAGAGATCATTTTGTCTCTTTATGTTCTAATCTAGGTGATCTTCTATCTAGGTAATTCTCTCTCCACTGCTGTCTAGTCTAGCATCTAACCCTCTGCAAAAGGTATTTTCCATTTCTGTCATTTTTAGTTTGAAAAATTCAAGGGCTGGTGTTTTGTTTCTGCTTGGATTTGTTCCATACTTTGTGACTCTTCTGAGTGTGACTCATTCCTTCATTTATCTTTCTGAGCTTCTCCACAGAGTTATTTCAAAGCCTTTGTCAGACTGTCTGATATAATTAGCTGCTGCTTTTCTAGCATCACATTCATTACACATTTTGGAATCTCGGTCTGACGCCTGTCTGTAGTGAAAGATTTTTTTCCTATGTGGTCATTCTTCCCGTTCCAGTAGCTTTACCACTGCTTCTGCTATGCATCCCAGGCTGCTGGACCAGAATGGGTTCTTGGAGAGGCATTTCCTGTGTATCTGCTGTGCAGCGGATGGAAAAGAGACTGAAATTGGAATCACAGGGGACGCATGTAGCTGATTCACTTCTCAGTCTACACAACTGTATCTGTCTTCCTACTCCTTCAACTTTCCAGGTAAAGACTCTAGTTATGGGTAGTGGTCAACCATGGAATTATTCTTTCCCAGTCTCTTGTTCTGAACAAGGAAATTCCTCCCAGGCCCTGCTTTAAATAGCAGGTCTGGCTTTGTCCCATAGGGAATAAATCCTAATTACCACTTTGTAATGCTGGCAAAGAGTCCAGCAGACCCCTGCCTTACTAATCACTTGGTTTCATTATTTGGTTTCTGGATCTCAAAGGTGAAGAATTGTGTTAACTTGACTAAGTCCACTTGGTTTTCTATCCTTATGTTTTAGCTATCATTGCTATCGATTTGGAACATCAAAGCTTGCAGTTATAGAGCCAATGCTTTCCAGGGTGTCCAAGCTCGAGCAGAGGTTCTCAAGGAAGGGCCAATCTCAGTTTCAGGTGGGCTCCTAACATTAGGATGTTGTATGATGATGCTATAAAATATCCATTCCAAAGGATTAGGAAAAAAGAAACTTTAGAATTTTTTTTCTGTAGTTAGTTATCATCTTAGTGGTTTTATCATTTAGCTGTTGGAAAAATCACTCAATGACCTTAAGTCTTAGTTTCCTTCTCTATAAATTAGAAATAGTAAAACTTACATTTTAGAGTTCATGTGAGAAGCAAGTGACAATAATATAAAAATTCTTGGTACCATGTCTACCACATAGCATTTCTGCATTAAATAGTAACTACTTTTATTACTCTTTTTTTCCCCCAATTGCCTTCGGTAGAGTGCCGTGACATCACAGCTCACTGCAACTTCCAGTTCTCGGGCTTAGGCAATTCTCTTGCCTCAGCCTCCCGAGTAGCTGGGACTACAGGCACCTGCCAAAACGCCCGTCTATTTTTTTGTTGCAGTTTGGCCAGGGCCGGGATTGAACCCACCACCCTCAGTATATGGAGCCGGCGCCCTACCCACTCAGCAAGAGGCACCGCCCTACCTTTATTACTCTTTACTTGACAAGTTATCATGGGGGTGGAATAAAATACTATATGAACTATCTAACACAACAAAGATGTTTGTCAAAGATTAGTTTTCACCCTTTTTAAGTGGCCTTTAGAACTATATTAAAAGTTCTTTCAACTGGAATTCACTAATTTGACTTTATGACGATTAACAAAGGCTAAGCAAATATTTATTAGACAAACCTTTACAAAATATAGTCATCTCTCTCTATCTGTGATTTCACATTTGTAACCAATCTCAGATTAAAAATATTCGGGAAAAAACGCAATGATAACACTACAACCACAAAAATATTAAAAAATACAATATTAAAACCATTTACATTGTGTTCGGTATTATACGTAATCCAGAGATGATTTAAAGTCTAAGTAATCCATGCAAATATTACGCTATTCCATAATATATAAGAAAGTTCAGGAGATGCAAGGGGTCCTGGAACCAATCCCCCATAAATACCCAAGGAAAATCGTAATAGCGCAAAAAATATCACAAGTCGGTAACAGGGTCGGGAGTATGGCAAGCTTGTAAAAAACTTCAAGTAGTCAGAAGAAAAAAAGTCTGTTTTCAAAGACTAGCAACGTACATTACCATTCCAAGATTGAATATATTAGTTACAAATGAAATACTAATTTAAGATCAGCAGCACCTTTCCTTGGCAATATTTTGCTGGCAAGGAAATGGATACTATACATGAGTGAAAGTAGCATGCCAGCAGCTTTCCACAAATGCTCAATAATTCAGATATCATACTAATTTAGGTTGGTGATTTTCCAAGTTAACTCTGAATTAGTATGAAAATAAGTCATTGAACAGAGAAGGAAAAAAATGGTTGAAATGAAAGTTATTAATGACGAAAAACCCAAATAATGCAATGAAAACCATACGTACCAATATTCCGCCCTGTATTTCTGTAGCAGGGCAGAAGAGGATACTATTGCCTTGCAGATGTCTATTTTTTTTTTTTTTTGAGACAGTCTCTGTCTCCCTGGATAGAATGCCATGGTGTGGTGTCATACCTCACAGCAACCTCAAACTCTAGGGCTCAAGCAATCTTCTTGCCTCAGCCTCCCAAGTAGCTGGGACTACACAGGTGTGCACCACTACACCTGGCTAGTTTTTCTATTTTTAGTAGATATGGGTCTTGCATTTGCTCTTGCTCAGGCTGGTCTTAAACTCCTCAGCTTAAGCAATCCACCCACCTCGGACTCCCAAAGTGCTAGGATTACAGGCATGGGTTCCCTGCCTACACATGTCCTTGATGTCCTAAGACTATCTAGCACTTTACACAATGCCCACACCTGATAAGACCTCAGTAACCAAGAGATACTAAGCATGATTCCTAAACTCAAAGTAAGTGGGGAAATAAAACATACAGGCTTTAAAACGTTACCCTTTCTCATCCTATGTCTGAATGATTTTCCTATTTCTCTCCCATGTCAGAAGATGTCCACCTCGTTTATTGCAGTGATGGTTATTATTGTTGGATTTGTTCACCTGCTCAGCTTGTGAGTGATGTGAAGAATAGAAATTAAAGAAAGAGGGGAAGACCATCATCGTCTGACACTGGGGAGAGGCTAAATGGGAAAATGCATTTTATAATGAAAAAGGAAAGAAATCAACAAAGGATTGTATGGTGTGCAGCAGAAGTAATGAGTAAGGTGGGAGGAAAGAACCTCTACTACATGACTTCTACTCTGAGGCATGCAAGGAAGCCTGGACTTCATCCACGGGGTTGCTTCAAGTAAGTATCACACTCAAGAAATTATAAACAAAAATAATTTAACTATTTTATGTATCCTAAAATAGATAATAAAATAATCAGATGTGTTCATATTTGTGTTCTTCTCTTTTAAAACTATAGGATAATGACTAATAATCCACCAACCTCCTTCCTGATCAAAATAAATTAGAACCGGGGAGTATGCGGGTGCCAGAAAAATTGGATTGGAAATTAAAAATGTTTTGCCTAAATGACACGGCAAAGCATTTCGGGATCAAGTGACTTCTGCAGTGTAGGATAAGGAGAGAACGGCTAACATGTGTCAGATAGTGACAGGTTCACATGGTCTGGAAAAGTCAGAGGAATCTGTAAAATGGGAATAATTTTCTTCAGTTTAGAAGTATCACAAAGTTTCTACTATAGCCAGGCAAGTTGCTCACAATCCAATTCAGAACAGAAATAGGGTAAAAGAAGATTGCTTCTGGCCAACTGTCTACGCAGGAAAAGGACGAGAAAGACAACAATATGGTTAAGAATGAATTTGAACTTGGACAAAGTCCTTGTTTTAAATGACTTGAGTTGTAATTTTTATGGTCCTGGGGAGGAAAAAATATTTATTTAAGCATATTTCTTTTTCCAAATACAATCCAAAACTCCATGAAGATATAAATTTAAACTACTACTGATTTTGAAAACAAGGAGTAAGATCAAGCCTATTTTCATCTTTTGCTGGATTCTCTTTAAATATTAGAGAAAATAGCATTCAGATATTTTATGTTCAAAAGTATCATGAAGAGTTAAAAAAGAAACAGCAAATAATTGAGTGGAATCTTCAGAAAAATCTGACATGTATTCATCAAAAAACAAAAAACTCCAGTGTTAAAGATGGAGTCATTTCCACAGATCATATTAAACAAATTTCATGGAAGGAATTTATTACCTTGAAGTTTATAAATGAAGAAGAATTTTATTTTTTAAGTATGAAATCAATAGGATACTAAAGAATTATTTTACATTTTTAAGTTTAAAAACTAATTCTGTCTCTGTCATAATTTGTCTTTCTATATACTTAAATTTAATATCTCACATTAAAAACTGAATTCGAAACCAAGTTTCCCATGGAAAGATTTGCTTTGTTAGGCTTATTCACCTCACTCCCTTGCTCTCCTGATCACATTTGGTAGGTCTTTCTTCCAAAGGACTTAACTAATTTCCTATTGAAAAAGGAAGCCACTGAAACCGTCCAGCGGTCAAATGTAAAATCTTGCGGGCAGCACCTGTGGCTCAGTGAGTCGGGTGCTGGCCCCATATACCGAGGGTGGCATGTTTGAACCCGGCCCTGGCTGCCCTAGGGGGGGCGCCCGCAGTCCCAGCTACTCGGGAGGCTGAGGCAAGAAAATTGCCTAAGCTCAAAAGCTGGAGGTTGCTGTGAGCTGTGACGCCACTGCACTCTACCAAGGGTGACAAAGTGAGACTCTGTCTCTAGAAAAAAAAAAAGTAAAATCTTGCAACGCAAGCACTATGATTTTTTATTTTTAGATTTCTTTGATCCTTCTAGATGGTCTAATTTATTTATTTATTTTTGTAGAGATAGAGTCTCACTTTATTGCCCTTGGTAGAGTGCCGTGGCATCACACAGCTCACAGCAACCTCCAACTCCTGGGCTTAGGCAATTCTCTTGCCTCAGCCTCCCGAGTAGCTGGGACTACAGGCGCCCGCCACAATGCCTGGCTAATTTTCTGTTTTGCAGTTTGGCTGAGGCCAGGTTTGAACCTGCCACCTTCGGTATATGGGGCCGGCGCCCTACTCAATGAGCCACAGGCGCCGCCCTAGATGGTCTAATTTAATGTAAAAGGTTCAGCTGTTGTTTATTTCAGTGCCATGGCAAATCTACCTAAATGAAATTTCCTGATGTGCTGTCCATAAAGT
>CAUYRH010085994.1:0-10362 GCA_963574655.1 Perodicticus potto
TTACATGGATGGAGCTGGAACATGTTCTCCTTAGCAAAGTATCTCTAGAATGGAAGAAAAAGTATCCAATGTATACACCCCTAATATGAAGCAAATTTATATCTTTCAAGCGAAGGCTACAACCCATTTATTGCACAAGAAGACGGGGAAAGGGGAGAGGGAGGGAAGGGGAGGGAGAGGGTGGGGGGAGAGAGGGTAAAGGGTGAGATCACACTTGTGGTGCATATTTGAAGGGTCAGGAGAAAACTTCTAAAAGCGGATAAAAATGTTTTCACATAGTAAATGAGAAAATAAAAAAAATAAAAATAAAATAAATAAATAAAAGGGAGGCCATGGTAAGCTTCCTGTGAGTCCCTCTGAGTAACACAGTGAGCTGAACTTAGGAGACAGGATATTCATGCCCCTATTTTGCTTCGGGATTTATTTCTGTTTCCATGGCAATTCTGCCACATAAAACTGCATTACTCCTCTTGGTAAGAGCCCTTTCATTTGTCATATAAACTTGTAGCCCAAATGGTGCCTTCAATGTCCGGGTCCAATCCTAAATGCACAGCAAATTGGCTAATATATTTATTTTAAATCAATAGTGTCGCTACATTTTAATAACATGGCATTCTTATTTGGCATTTTATTTGCTACATCAATTCTAAACTCTTTTTTTATTAGCTAGTATGGGCCTTCTGAGTACAACTGCACTGGTGCTGGAAAAGTCAATAAAAGTAATAAATTAAATGTATCAGTCAGTCATTTTTCCTTTACTCAGCTCAACAAATCCCTCTGCAACCCTGACAGTATCAGGAAAGCTATGTGAATATTCTCTACTTATGCCACCGTTAAAAATAATAATAGAATGAGCCTATTAGACTGGAGTGTGGCTTAAGAGCTATTTGAACTTCCACTGACATAAAGGAGAATTACCATCAGGTTATTAATACTCTCCTGGTACTTCCTCCAGTGAATGCTTGCGATCGACCATTCCATTGAGAGCCATTTGATCATCATGGTGAATAATACAAGTTCAAATCACGGCTTTAAGGCTAAAGGGAACTTGAGGTCTGTATACTCCAATCTCTTCCTTTAAAAGGAAGGGTAGAAACCTTGTCAGATAAAGTGGTTTATGTAAAGTCAAACAGTCAGAAGCAGAGCTTAGAGGAAGACCCTGGATTTTTTTTTTTTTCCACAGCAGGGAAACACTAGATAATTGACAAGCACAATGTTTTATGTCTAAGAAATTTTTAACATCCCCTCAGAGATGTTTTCCAAGGATCATCACTGAGCTTTGAAGTTGTAAATACTTTGTTTTGATCAGTTGAAGTAAACTGTGCCTTAGCAGAAATTGTTTGAGTATTACTCACATGTAATGAATTTAATTGCCTAGAGTAATTATACGTATTAAATTCTAAAATGGAGTAATTGTATTTATTAAATCCTAAAAGATGTTGAGTTTCCTATTTAAAAGTTGACACTTCTGGCAATATTTTGTGTGACTACATGTCTGGATTATGTTGGTGGTGAGTACAGAGAGTAGACATGAGTTTATTGGGGTGCCCTTGGGGAGCCCTGAAATTAGAAGCAAGACCACCTATCCAGCTGCTAATAAGTCACCCAGAATTACCCCCCAAAAGGAGACACAGCCCCAATAAAAGCATGACAGCCATTTTGAATAGATCCATCAGCCTGGTTTGGGCGAATTCCCCTGATGGGAAAATTTTTCCTTTCAGAGTCCATTGCAAGACAGCAGCTACCTGAACTTCTCCCAAGAAGCACTCCTGGCCCTTCTGCCTTCCCACTCACCAGGAGATAGTTTGTGTACCCAGGGATGGTTGGTGCTCCCAGGCATTTGTCTGCTGCAATCAACACCATTTTAAAGGCCATCATTTGATGGGGGGTGGGAGTGACCAAAGGTAAGAAAAGTCTGTTAAATTTCCTGGTTCCCTGGTACTTTTTCAAAGTTGTGATTCATTAAGTATATTAGCATTCAAAGCCCCCAGACATTTACTGGGCATTACTATATTCCAGATACTGCTTAAGTTGCTCTGTGTGTGTGTGAGAGAGAGAGAGACAGAGAGAGAGAGAGAGAGAGAGAGGAAAAGAAGAAGGAGGAGGAGGAGGAAACAGAGAGAGGGAAGAGGGGGGAAAGAGAGAGGAGAGAGAGAGAGAGAGAAGGGGAAGATGGGTGGGACAGAGAGTGAGCAGAGAGAGAGGGGGGACAGAGAGAGAGGAAGGGGAAGATAGAGAGGGGAGACAGACAGAGACAGAAGAGGAGGGACAGAGAGAGAGGAGACAGAGAATGAGAGAATGGGGGAGTGAGAGAGCAAATGAGAGAGAGGAGCGAGAAACAGAGAGGAGAGAGAGAATGGGAGAGAGACTGCCCTTGGTGGAGCTCTCTGCTAGCCTTTCACTGCATCACACTACCTGGTGTTGTTTCTCTTACTTGAGGATTTATAGGATAGATACAAAGTTTTGACATTGTCATGAGAATAAAGGAAAAATAGAAAGTATTTTCGGCTGAGTTTAGTCAATAAATGATACTCAGAAGGCAGCTCTTCCCAGGCATTCAGATCTAGATATGTTTATATAATGCTTTATTATCAATGGTGTGTCTCTAGACTGCTAATTTGAGGATCAACTTAATGGCACAAATATAATAGGACTACAATTTGGGAAATCCCAGTGAAAGTTTTAATGCACTTAAAGTCATGAAAATAAAATTTTTTGATACATTTGGATTTGTTTGGACCTTTACATATAGGCAAAGTTGACTTTCAACTTGTGATTTGTTTTTCTGATGATTTAAGTATGGAGAATTGTTTTGAACTTGTAATACATTTGGAGACCAATTGGTCTCATCCTATTAACCCCCCTAAGACATACAACTAAAGATCACCAATGTTCATGAAATTTCTACCCGAATACCTATAATGACAGGAGACTTGCTAACTTTGGAATGATTGACTTATAATCATGACAAGATTTATGCTCACGTTAACAATTTTTACCTTATAGTTTCCACAGATAATGTCATAGAGAAAGACCATATGACCTTTTTGAATTGACATCTTGTTACATTTTTTAAGCCAGCTGTGGTTATTGTGGCTGTTCTGAGTAGTCTGTACTGCAGGCTAAAAATTCTAAGTGGCTTCTGGTCTTGTATGGAAACAGAAAATATGGACTTGACAAAATCTGCCAGGTGCCACAAGACTTGCTTCAAATTTTCTCCTTCTTAAATTTTACTTTTGAATTAAGGTATTAATTTAAATAATTCAAGTGAACTTATAATATATTACCAGAAATGTTTGATTTCCTAGCATTTGCTTTTATCAAAAACCATTGCCCTTTATTGCATAACTTGGATATATATATGTCAATAAAAGTCCGATCTTCCCCCTACGAGTTCACAGCTTTAGTAGAAGAGTCTTACATCCATTCACCTGTGGTCTGTCCATCTGTCATCCATCCATCATTCCATCACCCATCCATTCATTAATTATTTCATTCGCTCTTTATTGAGCACCTACTATGGTCATCAGCACTGAAAAGGCACTAAGGCGTTAACAGCAAATAACACAGATAATGTCCTTCCTTAGCAGGAATTACATGTTTATATAAATGATTAAAATTGACTAGAGTCCTAGAAAAGATTAAGTTCATTGTTATTATAGGGCAAGACCCGTTTTAATGGAAACGAATGAGCAAAGGAAGGCTCCTAAATGCAACTTGTGTGAATGGTAAATAATCTTTGGTACAGATGGGGCATTCTGCTGTACAGTTTCTCTGATAGCATTTGATAAATGTCTGCTACATGCACAATAACTGGGCAGGCAATAGTGCGGAATAAACCAAGGGACTGAAAGTCATCTCCTGAACAACCGAGAGAATAATGTCATTCCACTTTCTATGCGACTTTAGAGCTTGCCAAAAATTCCACATAACAATAATCATACATAAATAGACCCTATTTAGTAAGCTGAAAGTATTTGTACACATCTTTTAAAATAATACGTCATTAAAACCATCATCACATTTGATTCCTCCAGCAGCTGTGTGATGTAGCAGGAGAGCATGGCTCTAGTCTTTGGGAAAACAGAGTTCTCAAGGATGTTAAGAAACATTGCCTGCACTAGGAGTAAAAAGATGGGGCCTAGAAATTAAACCAAACCTTGTTAACATAATTTTTGTGTTTTTTCTTCTTTTTAAATATTTTAAGCATTTTTCTAAGCAAACTGAAACTAACTCTTACCGCAGAAACTGTGTATTGACCAATTCACAAAATATTGTCCACTCTACCCAAGGATGAATTGGGAACATTAAAAAAAAAAAAAGTGAAACATTATTGAGTGTTGTTTGAATCTACACAGAAATTCTATTTTGCAAATGCATGTTCTTGCTCATGAAAACAATGGTGAAAAGTGTGCAAACTGCATTATGAACTGAGAGTTCAATAAGTGACTATTTCTCCGCAGTTAGATGTGTCTGATCATAATTAGGATAGAATACCAGGATAGCATCATAATACCTCAGATGTTTTTAACTTCATTCTTCCTAGTGGAACATCAGTGTTTTTAAATGATATTTATCTTGTTCAATTAGTCAACTTAAGTAAAGTTTTTTTTTTTTTTTTCCCAGAAAATCCAAAATATGCAAATAAATATGTGATGCCTAAAGCATTTCTTTCTGGGCTTAATTCCACAAAAATATTGTTAAATAATAAGAGCTCAACAAGCGCTAAAAGAATCCCTGAATTTTCAATTAGTTAGACTTTTACTTATTTGCATTTTTTGATTTGGAGGGCTTCAGGATAACTTAAGTATTACAAAAGTATTTAATACTCACTGAATTTACAATTGATAATGTATCGTTTTATTCATTCTTCCAGAAGTTAATTTCAGAAAATATGTATATTTCCTGAGAAATAACCATGGATCAGTTAATATCAACAAATAAAAATTGCTTCACTAAATTAAAGATTAACATGTTACTTGGGTTAAAATAATCACCTTTTAATTCTATTCAATGATTAAAAGGCATAATTGTCTCAAGTAGAAAAGACAACTCAACAATAGAGTTACAAAAATGTATCTGAGGAAGGGATCCCAGCTGTCACTAAAAATACTCCTCAACCCAATTCCTTAAACATTTATTAAGCAACTACAATGTGCCAAGTACTGTGCTTAAAGTTTGAAATACTAAGTCCCTGGCCTCAAATTGTCCACCAACCACTTAAAGCAAATCCTACCATGGTGACAGGATAAACTGTTACAGTTACCCAGAAGCCATTCAACTGACTAGTCTGAAACTTCATCATAGAAGTCACATTTGAAAACAAGTGGTGAAAGCCAAAATGGAGGGCAAAATTCTAGATATAATAAATGATGGACACAAAAACTGAGAGGCAAGGAAATATGCAGTGTGTTTAGAGACCAGTTGTCACCTGATGCAGCTAGAAACAAGGTTTCATGCAAACCACACCAAGATGGCAGAAGGGAAGTCTGGGGGTGCAGGCTGGAGCTACATGTTGCATGAGATCTTACGTATTAGATTTAGGATGCATGTATTTCATCCAGAGTGTTTCTAATAGCAATACTTTGACAAAGGGAATAAAACAGTCAAAAGCCAGGTTTACAAATAGTATCCATTTCAGAGAGGTCCAGTGTTGAGTGACACTGAAGAAACTTTCCTTCTCTTTGAGAAGTGTGTAGGTGGAGAAGAACTGGAAGGTTTTAAGACCTGTGGTGGGGAAGGTGATGGGAGCATATATTTGGGAACAGAGCGTACAGATGCCAGGTGGGCCAGCCTGGGAGACAGAAGAAACAGTGTTGCACATAAAGACATGAGTACTCAGCAAATCAATCCCAAATACTGTATATATCAATTTACTCTAAAAAAAAAACCTACTGAATTTTCTGCACACCTCAGAAAGCACACAGGGGAACACTTTTATGAGACAAGATGTTCCCAATTCCTGGAGTGTGATTTATTTTTCAAATGTAATAATTTCCATACCTGTCAAAGGTGTTACTAATGACAACTTCATGGTAAGTTGTTAGGGCTGAAGAGGGTACCACGTGTTAAGGAATATGCTGAGGGCTCCCTTGATTTCACACTATCAATATCACTATTATTATTTATTTTTTCCTTGGGCATCTTTTATACTTTTATGTGTTTCTGAGGCTGCACTGAATTAATTTGTATAATGTTTTTGTTTTATTGCCATATAACTCTATAACATTTGCAGGTGGTACCACAGTTCGTGTTATGCACATATTTAAGTAACAGTAGAGAAAAATAAATTAACCCAGTTCTTCAATATTTTATACACTAAAAGGGCCTAAATATACCACTTGACCATAAACTCTGGGAAAGTAAAGACACATTTTGGCCCTTTTTCTGTCCCCAGTGCTTTATAGACTTCCTCTCACATAAGAAATATTTGTTGAATGAAAAACTGGAAAAAGTGAAGATGATAAAGAATAAACAAACTCATGGTACATCTTAAAGCATTAAAATGTGTACTTTCCTCATTCTGAATTGTATGCAGAAGCTAAAAAGAAATGATTCCAGGCTGAGATTATACAAGGCAATCTAAATAAATAAAGGGAAGAAACTACAATGGTTCTATTACTTGTAAATATTTTTGTCAAAAAACTCTCTTACTATCATTTGTAAATGTATAAAGAAATGAAAAATAGCAGAACATAAAACATTAAAGAAACTGAATATCAAAATGTTCTGTTTATTTATAAATAAAATGTATCAAGTCTGAACCTCCCATTCTGAAAAGGAAGGATAGGTGTAATTTTTCCCATTTCCCCCTAAGTGCAACTAACCCCCCTCAATTACTTAAAAAACAAACACAAAGGGATTCTCAAAGGTGGAGAAGGTATAGACCACACAGGGACCTTGCTACCCAACAAACAGCATAGCGTGCCTGGGAGGCGGAGAAGCCAGCAGTCTGGAAACACTTACAGGTAAGGCAAAAAATAAGAAAAAAAATCTGTTCTCTCTGCCCAACGATCAGCAAAGGGCCAACTTAGCAAGAAAGAAATAGTTTAGACAACAATCGTTCTACTTCAGCTCAACATTTCAGTAAAATCCATAACCTTTATTATTATAGCACAGAGGGCCAAGAGGCAGCTTAGCTCTCCACACTCATGAAACTATGCCAAGGAATCCAGCTCTCTGATGAGAGTTAACTCAGAGAAGGTCAACAAAGAAGTTGAGACTTTCATTCCCCTTCTTCTCACTGCTGGGATGATGTCAATGGAAGTTACTGGAGAATCAGAACTCTCACCCAATAAAGAGGAGCCCTGACCCCTCAGGTCTGAGTGGTGGCTGAGTCTCCACTGGTCTTTGTGAAGTGGGAGATCACGTGGCAGTGGCAAGACAGCAGCCCTCCTTCCCTTAATGGAACAGTGACAAATCAAACCCAACTAGGCCAAAAAGTTTAAGTAAGATTCAGAGTCTCATAACAAAATTCTCCAAATGTCCAAGTTTTAATAAGAAATATTAACACAATAATTAAGTAAATGAGACGAGGAATATATTAACCACTGTGATATAAACAACTGTGATGAAATTGGCACATTGTACCCCATAAATGTATTAATGTATACATGACCTATGTGTTTTTGATTTAATAAAAGAAAAAGAAATCATGTGTTATACCAAAAACAAGGAGGACCTAAAATTGAATTCAAAAAGGCAGTCAACAGATTCTCATAGCAAGATGACAGAGATGTTAGAATGATCTGATGAGAATGTTAAACCAGCCATGATAAAAATGTTTCCATTGGAAACAATAAATGTGGTTGAAACAAATGAAAAAATAGAAAGTCTCCCCAAAGAAGTAAGTCTTTTCAGTAAAACAACAGCAGATACAAAAGAGAAACAAATGAAAGTCTTATAACTGATAAATGCAAGAATAGAAATTAAAAAACAAAAGATACTGGATAATGGACAGTGGCAGAAGAGTGGGGATAGAGCACAAAATCAGCAAACTTGAAAATGGAACAATCAATGTTACCCAGTCTGACCAGGAGAGAAACAATAAACTAAAATTAAAAATAAACAAAGCTTCAGTGACCTGTGGAAGAATAAGAAAGGATCCAACATTTGGGCTATGGAGAAACAGTGCGCAGCTAAAAAGTACTCAAAGAAAAGAAATGACCTCTATGTCTTCCAAAACTTGGCACAATTCATATGTAAGATTCAAAAAATGGAGTGAATCCCACACATAACTAACCCAAGAAATTTACACTCAGATATACCATAGTGAAATTCTGAAAACTGAAGGTAAGGAAAACAGACCTGGAAAGCTACAAAAAAAAAAAAAAAAAAAAATGACACCTTACTGAGAGGGGAAAATGTTATTTGGACAACAGCAGATGTCTCATCAGAAGCCATAGAGGTTAACGGAAGTAGCACAATTTTCAAATACCAAATGGAAAGAGCTATCAACCCAGCCTTCTACAACCCTCCAGAGAAAATGTCCTTCAGAAATGAAGAGGAAATCAAGACAATTTCCGGTGGAGAAAAAGCAAAATGATTTGTCATTAAAAAAGCTACTCTAAAATATTGGCTAAAGAAAGTTCTTTAAACGGAAGAAATGATCAAAGAAAAGACCTCAGAACATCAGGAAAGAACAAAGAACACATTTTAAAAAATGCAGATAAATAACATAGACTTTTCTTGTTCTTTGGAATCTTCCAAATCATATCTGATGTGGAAAGCAAAAATTATAGCATTCATATGTGAAAGAGATACTATATTTGTAAAGAGACACAATGCATGGTAAGGTTTTAATTCTTTTTTTTCTTTTTTAGCAATGGATGGACTTCATGTTTATTGACAGAATTTGCAGATTTCATTTTAGTTTGCAAAAATACTCGCAAACATATATACCTAATGCGCAAAGAAAGCCACAGAAAGCCAATATAACTGGAGTTCTCAAGTTACAACTCTGAAACATTTATCCTCTGCAGGATGCTGTCCATACCACTAATTGTTCTAGAGCAGGTAGTTACCAACACCTTGCCTACAGTATCCAGTGTATGTTCTGGTCTGCAATTTTTAAGGTCACTCACGGCCCAGTGTGGAAAGAGCTACAGGAACCAAGTCAGATGAAGTGCTTTTGGAGATGGTGTGAGCAGTTCTGCCTCCTCCACCACATCTTTCTGCACTCCACCCTGGGCTCCCTTTTTGACTCAGAGCGCTTTGGCACCATCAGTGCAAAAATTAGAGTCAAACCTCCAGGTACTAAAAATTTTACTGGCCTTATAATCAGCAGTACCCTTGGCCAATGACAGCCATGGTTCGACTCAGCAGTGATTCAGTCCGATAACCTTCCTGAACTCTACTCCCATCCCACCCTTCCTTAGCAACCCCCACCCTGCCACCACCTGAAGCATTTCTATTTGTTTGTTTTTACTTCCTGCTCAGTCTGCAGGGGAAGTTTTTCACAAGTGCCAATGTCTAATGTGTAATTATAAAAATGAAACAATACCAAGAATAACAAATTTATAGTCAAGAAAACAAAATTTGCTTTCTTCTCTCTCCCAAATCCCAACCCTCAATAGAAAAGACAACAACAGAAGAAAACACACCCATTTTCAAGTGCCTGCTATTTAGTGCACTGAGGTTCCTGTTAGTGCGGGGTTGATCCCATCACGCTAGAGAGAAGAGGAGCTTGCCTCGGGGTGGGAGGAAGCCCAACTACTCTCAACCACCCGGCAGCACACAGCTCAAGTCCTGCACTCCAAAGAGCCACAGGGCAAACACCGGAGCCTTGAGGAGACCCTCAGAAAAGCAGCCTACCAGACAGATGAGGGCACGGAGTAGAGTCTCATGAAGACAAGCTGCTCATCCCTCCCCCTTCCCACTTCCTCCACTTGGTCACCTTTCTACCCCACCTCCTAATACCCCATCCTGACTTCTTTGCCTCAGAACAACTGATCCTTGGGTGTACTAAATACAAAGGGCTAAGACTCTCACTACTCAATTAGAACAAAACAAGGCAAAATAAAAATTAAAATGTGCTTTCAAATACACAATGAAGTCAAATAAATAGATCTTATTTTCTCTTTTCCTTATGTCTAAGTACAATTTCATACCCTACACCCAAAGCTCTATATATTTGGGGTTTGTTCTGAATCATCGCTGAGTATCTCAACAAATGGAAAAACATACCATGCTCATGGTTGGGAAGAATCAATATTGTCAAAATGTCCATACTTCCCAAAGCAATATACAATTTCAATGCAATGCCTATTAAAGCTCCATTGTCATATATTAAAGACCTTGAAAAAATAATACTTCATTTTATATGGAATCAGAAAAAACCTCGAATAGCCAAGACATTACTTA
>CAUYRH010086003.1:0-21880 GCA_963574655.1 Perodicticus potto
ACCCTGGGTAGAGTGCTGTGGCATCACAGCTCACAGCAACCTCCAATTCCTGGGCTCAAGCGAGTCTCCTGCCTCCGCCTCCCAAGTAGCTGGGACTACAGGCGCCCGCCACAACGCCCGGCCATTTTTTGGTTGCAGCCATCGTTGTTTGGCGGGCCTGGGCTGGATTCGAATCCACCAGCTCAGGTGTACGTGGCTGGCGCCTTAGCCCGTTGAGCCACAGGCGCCGAGCCCACTATATTCAGTTTCAAAGTGGAAAAGAAGATAAGGTTTCTTAGACCTTGAATCCTGAAAGTTAACTTGGGACAGGTGGTTCTGTCAACTGTGAAGCTGGATTAGGGCTAATTTTAAAGAGAATTTTAGCTACTTTAGTAGCAATAGCTTCAGTAAATCAGCCTTTCTGGTTTGGAATATTTCCATGTGAATTTGAAGCCTAAAACTAGTTTATACGTAGTAACAAATTCTTTTAAGATTGTTGATTTGAGATACTTTGTCTGTTTTCAATTCACAAACTGGCCATTGTTGTTTTTTAGGAAATGACAATGGCTTTTTAAAAAATGTTGGGGAAAGTGTAGGGAACATAATGGATACTGTTTCTAAGGGTTTTTGTAACTCTTCTCTTCTGGAGTAGGGCCAGGACATGGTGTATATAGAGCAAAACTTTGACTTTCCAGATTAGTTTACTAGCACAATTCCTGAGAGTTATGAGAAAAGGAGAAAGATCAAAAAATCTAGAAGGCGATCCTTGTCACGACCATCATTGCCAAGAAAAATTAGGGTTATTATTTCCTATTATGCCTTACGAGGTTAATTGAGAATGACTTTTCTCATCAGTATATCACTTTGTTTTTTAATCCCCTCATCACTTTTAGGCAATAATAGCTAAGCTGACAGGAAGGCTACTGTGGATGTTGTGAGGATTAAAATCTTAAACTTTAGTCCCTTTTAGCCTCTGGACTTTAGAGTACAAAGAATGCATGTGCTCTCTTTTCTCAGTAAGGCTCTGAATACTGTGAAAGGGCACCTGCTCTCATAATTTACTTTTTGAATGAGCTCCTC
Source organism: Perodicticus potto (assembly GCA_963574655.1). NCBI lineage: Eukaryota > Metazoa > Chordata > Mammalia > Primates > Lorisidae > Perodicticus > Perodicticus potto. The sequence continues at coordinate 1,060 of CAUYRH010086003.1, forward strand.
TGTTTTTAGCTGAGATGTGTCAGTAAAAGGAAATAATATTCTTAGATAATGATATAACTGATTTTTTACCAATTACTTACCATCAGAATTTTTAAGTAAGCAGGGACAGCCATTGGTCAGATGGTGTCAGAGTTGTACTGAATTCTTGTTTGGTTTTTGAGGTGTTCTTTTTTCAAAATTATTATTTTTGCAACAAAGTCTCACTCTGTGCTCTGGGTAGAGTGCTGTGGCATCCTAGCTCACAGCAACCTCAAACTCCTGGGCTCAAGTTATCCTCTTGCCTCAACCCCTTAAGTAGCTGGGACGACAGGTGACCACCACGAGGTCCAGCAAGTTTTTCTATTTTTAGTAGAGATGGGGTTTTGCTCTTGCTCAGGCTGGTGTTAAACTTCTGAACTCAAGCAATCCATCTGCCTTGGCCTCCCAGAGTGCTAGGATTCCAGGCATGAGCCACCACACCTGGCCTCAAAATTATTTTGAATGCTCTTATTTCTTACACTTTCCTCTTTTTCTTCTGTTTAAACCTTCTTGAAGTTTTAAAAATAATTTTGACACTGTGGAATAAGGTACTTGTAGTCCCCAAGTTATAAAATCCATCCTACATACAACTTGCACTTAAAAATGGAGGCTATTACAGGTAATAAGTAAATGTACCTGTTGCAACTTAGATAATTCAACTTAAGAGCAAACCTACAGAACCCATCTTGTTTGTAACCCAGAGCCTGCCTGTATTGTTAACTTGATGAGGCAAGTTTTAGTGACTAAAAACTTCAACTGCTTTAATTGGGACAAATCATAGCTGGCAGCTAAGCTCAAAGTTTAACCACGTCCAGAACGTATTAGCTGTTCTAGTCAGAGCTTGATGTGTTAAACAGCTCTACTGTCTGTATGTGGATATTGTTCTGTGTGTGTAAATATTCTGAGCACAATTAATCTTTTTAATGGTTCATTGATTGAAAACTTTCAAGTGTTTTCTTTTTTTGGACTTAGATAAAGGAAAAATTCACAAAATCCATGCCTAAAACGATTTTATTTAACATAATTTTGGAAACCAGTCTGTTTCCATTAGCAGAACTGGGCTGTTAAATAGCTTTTTATTATATTCATTCTAGTAAAAATTTTAGGAAACCTTGTAAATATTTTTATCCTACCTGAATCATAGGACGAAAATCTTTAATTTTAAAACTAGATTATACTTTTAATGGAATTATTCTCCAGCTCCTCAGATTGAAATGTAATCATAACTCAAAAATCATCTCTTCCTGAGAATGGATGCCTAAGATGTTCTACTTCTTCTTTTCCAATTTGCCTTATCCAATAGCCCTCCTCCCTACTACAAAAGAAAGGTGTGTCTCTAACTCATCCCATTTCTTCCTGGAGTTCACTGCCCTTCACAAAGGAAGGGAAAATTCCAGAATGTATAGTCTTAGAAAGAGTCCATGACAGAAATCCAAAGAGGGGTTAGGTCGGAAATATTGGAGAGGCCATGATCTCATTCGATCTGGACAGCAAACTTCTGTCTTCTCTGTTAGAATTAGGAAAAATTATAATCATTATCACAGGGATGTATATCATTGTACTTATTTCAGTTAAAATGCAGTGTGATTTTGTTTGACAGAAATCTTTTACATGATTAGTTTGAAAGTGAGGACTAGCCAATTAGGTTATATGGTGGATATTTTTCATAAAGTGAATGTGCCTAATCTTTAGTGTCAAATATAGCTAAGAAGAGAGCCAGAAGAAATCATCCAGAATGAATTCAGAGAAATCAAAGGATGGAAAACAGCAGAGAGAATAAGAAAGTAGATACCATAGGAAGGTTCAACCCACATCCAAGGAAAGTCTCAGAGGAATGGAGCGAGAGAACGGGGAAGAGGCAATACTTAAAAACAGAGTAGCCCAGAAGTTTTCAAGACAAAATGATGAGAAGTCTGTTTTGTCAGCATGATTTTCTGTTCGTGATATAATCAGTATTTTCTTTCTTTTTTTTTTTTTTTTGAGACAGAGCCTCAAGCTGTCACCCTGGGTAGAGTGCTGTGGCATCACAGCTCACAGCCACCTCCAATGCCTGGGCTCAAGCGAGTCTCCTGCCTCTGCCTCCCAAGTAGCTGGGACTGCAGGCGCTGAGCCTAATCTGTATTTCCTAAATAGTTGCTTTTTGAGACATTTCTCATTTCCTCAAACTGAGGATTCATTGTTAATCAAATCCGTGATATCCATAGGCATAACCCTTGAAAATTGCCTTTTTACTCTGTTTTCTTTTTCCGAAGTCCTACTAGATAAATGTCAGATCCACCCATTCTAAAACCTTTTTTCTTACAGCTTCAGAATGAAGCTCTCCCCTGAATTCTGACTGATTTCCCCAAACCTATTCCTCAGGTTTACTGATCTGTATTCAGCCTATCCAATCTGCTGGTTAAGCTGTTATTTTAATTTTATTAACTGTATCTTTCATTTCTAAAAGTTCTCTTTCAAATTGACTAGTATTTTTGACAATATCTTGGTATTTTCCTGTTTTAAATGCCTTATTTTGTGCCTTAAGTCATTTATTCATATTCTAATATCTGTAGTCCTTGAATATCTAATCTGTGTTTAGATTGGCTTTACTTTTACTCATGTCTTTGCGGGAAATCTTTGCTAGCAAAATCAAACATAAAACAGTAGAACCTCCATAGTTGACCACCTTCCTACATTGACCACCTCCTTAAGTTAACCAAATTTTCATTGATTGGAAATGTACACATTAGTACAGTAGATCTAGTTCTTCATATCAACCACCTCTGTATGTTGACCAGTTTGTTACACTCCCTTGGGTAGTCAACTTACAGAGGTTCTATTGCAGTGGTTCTCAACCTTCCTAATGCCGCAACCATTTAATACAGTTCCTGTGGGTCACAACCCACAGGTTGAGAACCACTGTCCTGTTGTATATCTCTGTCCCCACCACCACCACTTCACACCAGTCATAATCTGACTGACAAACCACAAATCGGGATTCCCACTACCTTCTCTTTGGGTTTCATTAATTTGCTAGGAAGGCTCTCAGAAGAAACATGATTAGGGTTATTATATAGGAGAATATAAAGGATACATATGAACAGGCCGCTAAAGATTCCACAGGATGAGATCTAGAGGGGTCCCTGAATGCAGGAACTTCTGCCCCTGTGGAGTTGGAGTGTGCCATCCTCCCTGCACATGATGTTCAGAGTTGCCTTTTGTTTGTTTGTTGATTGTTGTTTTTTTGAGACAGAGTCTCTCTGTTGCCTGGAGTAGAGTGTGGTGGCATTGTCTTAGCTCACAGCAGCTTCAAACTTCTGGGTTCAAGTGATCCTCCTGCCTCAGCCTTCTGAGTAGCTTTGGGACTACGAGCACATGCCACTGCACCTATCTAATTTTTCTGTTCTTATCAAAGGCAAGGTCTCACTTTGCTCAAAGTGGTCTTAAACTACAGGCCTTAAGTGATCCTCTCACCTCATCCTCCTAGAGTGTTAAGATTATAGGCAAGAGCCACCATGCTCAGCCTCGTTCAGGAGTTTTTGTAGAGCTTAATTTCTAGCAACTACCACCACCCCACCCCCTTGCTGGATGTTGGAAGGTTGGGCTGAAGGTTCCAATCCTCTAATTACTTGTTCCTTTTGGTGACTGAAACTATCTAGGGGCCTTATCTGAAGTCAGCTTATTTAGTATAAACTCAAGCATGATGAAAGAGCTTGGTATGAACAAAAGATGCTTCAATCACTTAGGAAATGCCATGGGTTTTAGGAGTTGTGAAAACCCAAATATTATAAGAAAGATGCTTCTATCACTTTTATCACTCAGGAAATTATGAGGTATTTAGGAGCTTGGTGCCAAGAATTAGAGATGACCAAAAATATATATATTATTTCATAAAACAGATTTTATAAAAAGGAAATATTTTATTGTTGACATATTAATTTAATATCTTTCAGATATTTGGATTTGAACTGCATTTTGGAATTCATCTACACTCAAAATGCCACCAGCAGTCGGAGGTCCTGTTGGATACACCCCCCCAGATGGAGGCTGGGGGTGGGCAGTGGTAGTCGGAGCTTTCATTTCCATCGGCTTCTCTTATGCATTTCCCAAATCTATTACTGTCTTCTTCAAAGAGATTGAAAGTATATTCCATGCATCCACAAGCGAAGTGTCGTGGATATCCTCCATCATGTTGGCTGTTATGTATGGTGGCGGTAAGTACCCACTGACGTCTTTTAATTTTCATTAAGCAGCCAGAATCTCTTGTGTTAGATAACTTTTTCTTAAAACATCTTATTCAGAGAGATGTTTTGAATATTATTTCTCAAAGTTTTGTGTTCAGAGTCATATTTTTCGTTCTTGATAACAGTGGCAACTCTTGCCATGTTTGTTCCAACTATAGTATTCCAAAATAGAAATGAGGAATTGTGAGGAACCCTGATTTTCTCTAACTCAAGTGTCATTGAGGTGAAAAATCCAAATAAAAATGATGTGTACCCAACTAGTTTTTCTAGTTTTTCTCCATTTCTCTACTGGACTCTCAAAATGGAAACATAAATACAGATTTTAAAAAATTGATATTGGAAGAATTAAAATAAACCAGGATAATCTAAATGGCATAGTTCAAAGCCTCAGGCAGAATCTTTATATGATGTTAAAATTAAAGAACTGAGTAAAACCTTCTCCTTATTCCTTGTGGTATTGTGAGTTTTAAAAGCATTTCAGGGCGCCACCTGTGGCATAAAGGAGTAGGGCGCCAGCCCCATATGCTGGAGGTGGCGGGTTCAAACCCAGCCCTGGCCAAAAACTGCAAAAAAAAAAAAGGCATTTCAGCTGCTCTCTAAACTTAAGTTTTAGAAGTTTTAGCATGTATTTCCTTTGTTTTCTTTGGCATGTTGTAAAGGAAAGGTAAAGAGTAAGTTGCTTATTTAACATCTTTTAAAATACTGTTTGTTTCACCATGGGTCATAAAACTACAGTTTTACATATGAAAGTTCAACCTGTCATAATATGGGGTGGCCATAAAATTCATGTGCAATTTAAAATAGTTGGGCACATGAACTTTATGGCCACTCTTTATTTAAAATACAGTAGAACCTCCATAGTTGACCACTTCCCTACATTGATCACCTCCTGAGGTTGACCTAATTTTCATAGACCAGACATGTACCATGTATGTATCAGCACAGTAGGCCTAGTTCCTTATATTGACCAGCTTGTTACAGTCCCTTGAGTGGTCAGCTTACAGAGTTTCTACATATATAGTTCTGTAGTTCAGTGATTCCAAAGCCAAGTGTATTCATTTACTGGGATTGTCATTGTCTCATGTTGCTTGTTTAGCCAAGCTTTCACTTCATGTTTTTGGTAGCAGGTTAGTACTTCAGATTATGTGTATACATAGCTCTTTAGTAGCCAGTATAAGGATTCCGGATTTTAACTATAAATAATTTAGCCTTAGGCTGCTAAGATTCAACCACTAATTTTTGAGCTTCATGGATATATTCAGCCCTGGGCTAGGTATTCTGAGTGATAGAGAACACTGATCCTAATACCTTCCTTGCAGAAGTTTATTATCCTTTTGAGACAATAATATAAACTCATGAAATGGGAATGACTTGAAATCATAATTAAATGTAATTAAATTGTACAGAAGAATCAGCTATGTAGTAACTGGTTTGCTTTGGAGAGAGAAACTGGGTGGCTGGGAAAAGGAATGGGAATACTTATTTTTTCCTCTGTATATTTTTTTGTGCCCTTTACATAGGCCTGTTTGTCTTTTAAATTAAATACATTTTTAAAGAACCCAAGTGCTGAACTGTAGTATTTTTTTATAAGTTCAGAGAAATCATAAGAGGCTTTGGACATTATCTAGCTTTTGAGAGCCAATAACTTTGTGGGCTTTGAACTCCAGTCTGCCAGGATTTCTAATCCAGTTTTGACTATGATAGCTTGAAGAAACGGACATAAATATTGTCCAGAAGTACTCCAAATGCCCAGTATATCCTTTTAGTTTTTATTTTTAATATTTTTCTTGAGACAGACTCTCTGTTGCCCTGGGTAGAGTGCCATAGTAACACCACAGTTCACCACAGTCTCAAACTCATGGGCTCAAATGATCCTCCTGCCTCAGCCTCCCAAGTAGCTGGGACTGCAGGCTTGCACCACCAAACCTGGCTAATTTTTTCTGTTTTTGGTAAAGATGGGGTCTGGCTGAGCTCAAGAGCTCCTTCCAGCTTGGCCTCCTAGAGTAGTAGGATTATAGGTATGAGCCACCTCACCCAGCCTCAGTGTATCCTTAAATTGACTACAAACCAGAGGTTCACATGTTGCAATTCTGTGCTACCAAGGAGTATGAGAGCCACTTGAGTTTTGCATCAAAATTAAGTAATGTCAGTTGTGCTAAGTGCACATGACACTTTGGGGAAATAGTTCCTTCTTTGTCCTTATCCAGTTAGTGAGATAACTAGCACATTTCTCTGAGTTTGTGTTATAATAGGCCTATAAGCTGTACCTCTCTATCTTTAATGATACTAGTAGCTAACTAGGGCCATCTTTCCAGAAGTAACTCTAAAAGACAAATTGCCTATCATGAACCTTATTGCAGAATTTTTACTAAATGGGTTATTTTGTTTTGATTGGTTTCTAAGTAGTATGTCCTAAGAATTTTTATCACTTTTACAACTGCCATAATCCTTTAACTTATGACTTTGTAGACCACACTCTGAACATGAATATGTTTTGAGCTATGATTGGTTTCATTTTCTTTATTAGTGCTTTGGGTCAGAGATACATAACCAATAATTGCCTACTTCTTGCTTTACTTTTTTTTTTAACATAAAAGTATAAATTTGCATATTTTCAGTTTCACAATGGTCATTTTAACTTTAACTCCTGGTCTGGGCCAGACTTGGTGGCTCACACTTGTAATCCTAGCACTCTGAGTGGCTGAGGCAGGTGGATTTTTTGAGCTCAGGAGTTTGAGACCAGCCTGAGCAAGAATGAGATCCCCCTTCTAATATAGTAGAAGTGTCATGGGAGGTGCCTGTAGTTCCAGCAACTGGGGAACCTGAGGCAAGAGGATTATTTGACCCCAAGAGACTGAAATTGCTGTCAGCTAGGATGCTACACACTCTATCATGAGATTGTCTCAAAAAACAAAAGTAAAAAACCCTCCTGGTTTGAAATTTCAAATATTGCAAAATTTGCAGTATTAATTTCTATATCACAGAGTCAATAGTGGCAGTATTGATCTTTGTAATTCTGATTGTACAAAAATCTCAGGATAAGTTTATGTGGAAATATTTCATAAATATTCTTTCAGTATTCAGTTCTTTCATCTTTTGTGAGCTATAAATTTAAATTATTTTCAAATCAGCTGTGACCTAATATTTTCATAACGTGACTGTCTTACTAGTCTGTTCAGGCTGCTGTAACAAAATACCTTAGACAAGCTAATTTATAAAGACTAGAAATGTATTGCCACATTGGAGGCTAAGATCAAAGTGCCAGCAGATTCAGTCTGGTAAAGATTCATTCTTCATAGATGGTGCCTTCTGTCTGTGTTCTCATATGGCAGAAGGGAAGAAAAATTCCTTTAAGCCTCTTTTATAAGGGTACTGATCCCATTCCCACATGACCTAATTACCTCCTGAAGTCTCTGCCTCTTAATACTATTAGATTAGGGGCTAGATTTCAACATGTGAATTTTGGAGGATAGAAACATTGCAACTATAGCAGTGACTTAGAAGGTAGCAATGAAGACTGCCTTATGCACATCCAGGTTGAGCCTAAAGTCTCTCTTCTTTTTTTTTTTTTTTTTTTTGGCAGATTTTGGCCGGGGCTGGGTTTGAACCCACCACCTCCAGTATATGGGGCCAGGGCCCTATTCCTTTGAGCCACAGGCGCTGCCCAGAAGTCTCTCTTCTTAATCCAGCACTTTAGAGAGAGACTTGGTCCTTTGAAACACATTGATAAATCAGAAGTTTTTGTTCCTTCTTACATGCTTATGATATGTGTATGTTCATACATGTATCTATCTCTACCTATGTAGATGGGAGAGAGCGAGCGTACGCAAGCATAAGCATGCACACTAATACCATCATTACTGCCAATTTTTATTGAGGACCTACTAAATACTTCACATATGTTAGTTAATTTTTTATTCTACTTAGGAGGTAGATTAATAATAACCTCTGAGGAAAGTGGTATAACCATTATTTGAATTAGGATTCCCTGGGGCCAGAGCCTATCCTTTTAATATTAGTACACTATACTGCAACTCAGAATAATAATACTAGAACGTAAGTAACCACAGAATTTTGTGTAGTGTTTATGGAAATAAAATATGTCAACAGATGATTGTTAGTGTGTTCTGAAAATATACATACGACTCACTATGTGGTTTTTTTTGTTTTTTGTTTTTTTGTAGAGACAGAGTCTCACTTTATCACCCTCAGTAGAGTCCCGTAGCGTCACACAGCTCACAGCAACCTCCATCTCCCGGGCTTAGGCGATTCTCTTGCCTCAGCCTCCCGAGTAGCTGGGACTACAGGCATCCGCCACAACGCCCAGCTATTTTTCTGTTTTGCAGTTCGGCCGAGGCTGGGTTTGAACCCGCCACCTTCGGCATATGGGGCCGGCACCCTGCTCGCTGAGCCACAGGTGCCGCCCTCACTATGTGTTTTTAAAAGTAAACTATCTTTGGCTAAAACTTTCTTAAAATTAAAATTTATAAATTTGGGTCTGGGCTCAATGGCTCATGCCTATAATTTCTAACACTTGGGAAGCCAAGGTGGGAGGATCACTGAGCTCAGTAGTTCCCAGCCTGAGAGAGCAAGACCCTGTCTCTACTAGCCTGTAGTCCCAGTTATTTGAGAGGCTGAGTCAGGAAGATCACTTAAACCAGGAGGTCGCAGTGAGCTGTGATGATGCCACTGCACTGTAGCTATGGTAACAGAATAGAATTCTATCTCAAAAAAAAAAAGATGATTTATATAAATTTGGAAAAGGCAAATTACAGATTATACCTATTTGTAGCAAGTAAAAAGAGAGAGCCCATTTGCTTTTGTTTTGAAAATATACATATACATGAGATGCATAAAATCTTTTCCTGGTTTTCATAATGATTACTTTTCATTTGTTTCTTTCACATTCAAGAAAAACTGATATTTTCCTCATATACATGAATTTAGCTGAAGAAATTTAATCTGATTTTCTTGGATAATACTCTATTTTCTGTCCTCTTGAATAGTTAGACACAAGGTTATGTTGACTTTTATCTGACTTAATCTTCTCTTCCAAGCTTTCTTTCACAGTATTGCTACCATGAAACATACTGATACAGACATGGAACCAAGTAATTCTGAAAGATGTATTTGGTTCAATACCAGTAACTTAGAATGGATTTTTTTGTTGTTGTTGAAATAACCTAATTGCAAAAATGTTTAAACTTAGAAATAACAATTGCATCCATTTGTCCTTTTTCCCTTCTTTTTAAGAAATTTGGCACAAAACACATTTATAACGCATACATATTCTAAAACCCGTTCTGATGTGTTCGCACATCTTCTGTGTACCTGTCTAAAAATTAAAACAGAGCAAACTCTTGATGCCTCAAGAACCCTGTGTACATCCATTACCAAGATGTTTTCAGCCTGTCTTCCCTTAAAAAAGAAAGATTAAGGATAAACTCAGGTTTTGAATATTTTAGTTTAATTGCATCCAGTATTTCTAGATGTTGAACATACATAATTAATAATGTTTTCTAGCATCTTTATTTTCTAAAACACATACTTACGACTCAGAAATAGTTATAGAAAACAATATTATTGCCTTTTGTTGACTTTGGAGGACTTGTTATTATTATAATTCATGCTTTATATAGATGTGAGGGAGTAGGCTCCTTTAGACAGTCCTAACTTGTGGATTGTGTCCTAGGTCCCATCAGCAGTATCCTGGTGAATAAATACGGCAGCCGTCCCGTCATGATTGTCGGCGGCTGCCTGTCGGGAAGCGGCTTGATCGCAGCTTCCTTCTGTAACACTGTGCAGGAGCTTTACTTCTGTATTGGGGTCATTGGAGGTGAGCTGCTACTGATTTATTGTCAAACATTATTTTATTGTGCATTATTTGGTATTAATTTGCCTTCTTATTTCAGATCTTTAGAGGAAAATTCTTGCCATGTAGAAATGATTTAACTATCATTTTGAAAAGCTATAGGTAAATTAATTTAGGAGTACTAGAAAAGCAGACTTTTAAAGAAATTGCTGTTATATAATAGGTAGTTGTTTGTTGAATGAATGGATTGAAAGAAATGATTACATTCCTTGTCCTCAGAGTAGACAGCAGTGCTAGATAAACTGTATGTGGCAACTTGTTGCAAGTTGGTCATTGGTTATTCTCTCTTTATCTCGTCCTCCCAAGGATAATAGGCTTCTATTGGAGCAGGAGAGAATGTTAAACATAAAGCAGGAATTATTTGGTAGAATGTCCAGATAACATTTCTAAGAGATAAAGGATATACTTGATAATCACTCCCCTCTTTGAATCATGAATTTAAGGTAATGAACTGCTAATGAGCATAAAGAGTAAAGATTAATCAAAACCTCGCAATTAAAAGAATATCACGATTAACATTTTGATGAAGCCGGGTACAGTGGTTCACGCTTGTAATCCCATCACTCTGGGAGGCTGAAGCATGTGGATTGCTTGAGCTCAAGAGTTTGAGACCAGCTTATGCAAGAGTGAGACCACGTCTCTACTAAAAATAGAAAAAAACTAGCCAGGCATTATGATGGGTGCCTGTGGTGGGTCTCAGCTACTTGGGAGGCTGAGGCAAGAAGTGCGCTTGAGCCCAAGAGTTTGAGGTTGCTGTGATCTGTGACACCATGGTACAGTATCAACATGACAAAGTGAGACTCTGTTCAAAAAATAAAAATTCTGAATGGATGAAAACATCTGACATAAAAGAGAAAAAAGAAATATAATTCTGTTTGTTCCCACGTGGTTAATCAGTTCATTTTATCTTTTATTAGTTTCTTTATTAAATATCTGCTGAGCAACAGTAGTGTGTACGTCAGGAACCATTTTAGGTGCTGTGGAGATAGAGCAACAAGTCAGGCAAAGCCATGCTTTATTGGTAGAAGGCAGTACGACTCACAAACACGTGAACAGATAAGAAGAAAATTAGCTGGGCAGAGTGGACCTGTAGTTCTAGCTACTCAGGAGGCTGAGGCAAGAGGACTGCTTGAACCCAGGACTTTGAGGTCATAGTGAGCTATGATTGTACCACTGCAGTTCTGCCTGGGTAACAGTGAGACCATTTCTATAAAAAAGAAAACTATTGGCGGGGCACCTGTGGCTCAGCGGCTGGGGTGCCAGCCACATATACTGGAGCTGGCGGGTTTGAATCCAGCATGGGCCTGCCAAACAACAATGACAACTACAACCAACAAAAAAGAAAAAATATATATATCCAGGCGTAGTGGCTGGTGCCTGTAGTCCTAGCAACTTGGGAGGCTGAAGCAAGAGAATTGCTTAAACCCAAGAGTTTGAGGTTGCTGTGAGCTGTGATGTCACTGCACTCTACGGAGAGCAAAATAGTGAGACTTTGTCTCAAAAAGAAAAAAGAAAACTATTGAGTGGGTTGTAAATGCTGCATAAAGCCTTAAAGTGTTCTGACAGGGAAGACCTAGGCAGGCTCACCAGATAAAAGCTCACTGAAGAGAAGACTTTAAGTAGAGATGTGAACAATAAGGAATCAACTTAATGAAAATCTAGGGGACCATATACCCTAGAGCTCATTACCACATGTGAGAATGGTCTGATACAAGATCAGATAAGAAAGTAAAGGCCAAGGAAAAGCTTGAAGACAGGAAGCCTTCTAGGTTTAAAGTAGGGGAGCGATCTGCTCTGGTTTATTGGTTTAAGACTCTGCGAATGACTTAAACATAGATTTTAGAGAGCAAGCAGAGGTCAGGGAGAGTTTCTTTGAGTATTTACTTCTATTAGCACTATTTATTGAATAATTTATTTCTCCATTAATTTAAAATGCCATGTTACCTTACTTCAAGTGTTTATATATATTTCTCTCTGTTCCTGGACTTTCTGTTCACTTTCATTGATGGCTATGTATCTAATCCCCAGACAGAGCCACACTGTTCTAATGATTATAGTTTTTCTGTTCTGCCTGCTTGGTTCCATTCCTTCCCTTACACCATGAAAAATTTCTGGTAACTTCCGTGTATTTGTTTTCTAAGTACGTTTTAGAGTCATGTTACCTCAATCTCAAAATCCACTGACATTTTCACTAGATTACATTAAAGTAGTGGATTCATTTGAAGAACCTTGACAGCTTGACAGTGTTGTATTTTATTTTCCTAAAACCTTGTGTGTTATTTTTAATTCTCTGACCTCTCAGGAAAGTTTCATAATTTTAGCCCTATAAATTACACATTTTTTAGTTTTTGGTACTGTAGTGAAAGGGATCATTTTGTATTGTAAATCTCTATTTGATAATTGCTTAACGATCTTACATGGTTTAATAACCATTCGGGTGATTTTTTTAGATATAACAAAACAATTATTCACCTTCAAATAATAAAAACAATGTTAATAAAATAACTAACATTATTGAATGCTTACTACGTGTTAGGCACTGTTCTAAGTGCTTTACAAATCTTTTCTTCCTCCAAACATTGCCCTGTGCTTGTTTTCCACATGAAGAAACAGTCGTAGGAAGGTATACACAACTGAGATTAGACAGCCAATAAGCTGTGATGCTGAGGTTTAAACCCTTATAGTCTAAGAGTCTATATTAGGTCAGGTGTTGTAGCTCACGCCTGTAATCCTAGCATTCTGGGAGGTGGGTGGATTGCTTGAGCTCAGGAGTTTGAGACCAGCCTGAGCAAGAATGAGACCCCATCTCTACTAAAAATAGAAAAACTATCCAAGTGTGGTGGCAGGCTCCTGTAGTCCCAGCTACTTGGGAGGTTGAGGCAAGAGGATTGCTCAAGCCCAAGAGTTTGAGGTTATCATGAGCTATGATGATGCCACGGCACTCTACCCAGGGTCACAGAGTGAGACTGCCTAAAAAGAAAAAAAAGAATACACACTTTAAACCACTGTATAGCATCTCTAATAATAGGATTTTTGTCTTCTTTCCATCATTTATGCCTCTAATTTAGTTTTGTTGTCTGGTTCAGTAATTTCAAATAATTTCTGATGTTTATAACAGTATGTGGGATTTCTTTCCCCCTCTTCCACAGGTCTTGGACTTGCCTTCAACTTGAACCCGGCTCTGACCATGATTGGCAAGTATTTCTATAAGAAGCGACCCCTGGCAAATGGGCTGGCCATGGCAGGCAGCCCTGTGTTCCTCTCTACCCTGGCTCCTGTCAATCAGGCTTTCTTCGGTATCTTTGGCTGGAGAGGAAGCTTCCTAATTCTTGGGGGCTTCCTACTAAACTGCTGTGTAGCGGGAGCTCTGATGCGACCAATAGGGCCCAAGCCAACTAATGCAGGGAAAGATAGATCTAAAGAATCCCTTGATGAAGCTGGAAAATCTGATATGAAAAAAAGTAGAAGTGATGCAAATACAGATCTTATTGGAGGACACCCCATGAAAAAGAGCCCATCATTCTACCAAAAAGTTAATAAATTCCTGGACTTATCCCTGTTCACTCACAGAGGCTTTTTGCTATACCTGTCTGGAAACGTGATCATGTTTTTTGGACTCTTTACACCTTTAGTCTTTCTTAGTAGTTATGGTAAGAGTAAGCATTTTTCTAGTGAGAAGTCTGCCTTCCTTCTTTCCATTCTGGCTTTCGTTGACATGGTAGCCAGACCTTCTATGGGACTCGTAGCCAACACAAAGTGGATTAGACCTCGAGTTCAGTATTTCTTTGCTGCTTCTGTTATCGCAAACGGAGTGTGTCACCTGGTAGCACCTTTATCCACCACCTATATTGGGATGTGTGTCTATGCGGGATTCTTTGGATTTGCCTTTGGGTGGCTCAGCTCCGTATTGTTTGAAACATTGATGGACCTTGTTGGACCTCAGAGGTTCTCCAGCGCTGTGGGATTGGTGACCATTGTGGAATGCTGTCCTGTTCTCCTGGGGCCGCCGCTTTTAGGTATAGTATAATTCCCTACTTCTGTAGTTCTGTTATCATAAAACAGACACACAAGATTGACAAGATGGTAAGAAAGCAGGGATTAGTGAGCTATTTGACCAAGACCATCTCTTTCTTATTTCTGCACCCTTGGCATTAGCACAGTGCTTAACACAGCATAATTGCTCAAATACTTACAGAATTGAATTAAATTAAACTGTCAGACTGAAAGTGGATCAAAGATATCAGTGCTTTTTAAAATTTGTTTTTTCTGATCATAAAACTAATATACTTACTATAGAAAAACAACTCTACCTTTAAAATGCTCATTTTAATGTAGTTTATTTCAATATAATGGTATAACAGTAGCTATCATATAAGCTCACAGTGTACCAGGGACTGCCCTAACCATTTAATGTGTCCTGTTCCTATCTTATAAATGAAGAAATAGAAGCTTCAAAAAGTGAAGTAATTTGCGTAAGATTACACAGCTAGTAAGTTAATTATAATTTGGGAACTATTTCCTAACATTACTACATACTTCATCTTTTCAATTAATAGCTCAATAGTAAAAAAAAATTTTTTGGTCCTCTTTTCTATATTTGAATCATACCTTGGGAATTTTGATTTGGGGAGTGAGGATACATAACAGAAGATGTGCAGCTGTCTTTTGATACTGTTCTCTTCCTTCCACCTCATACCAAATCCTGCCTGTTTTTATCTCCTAAGTCTTTTTCTAATCTGCTCGTTTTCCTCTATCACAACTACCACCCTTATCCAGAGCCCCTGTCTATTTGGGTTGTTCCTAACTGGTGTGCCTGTATTCACTGTAGTTCTTCAGTCTATTGGAAATCTCTAGTTTGGAACTCTTGGAGATTTCTTAAAACTCTTTAGTTGCTCTCAGGATATAGATCAAACTCCCTGATGTGGCTCCCTGATGTGGCTCCACTGCATTGCCTGGCCCCACCTGTCTCTCCAGCTTCATTTCCTCCCATTGTCCTTTTGCTCTCTCTGCTTTGGCCACCTGGCCCCTCCTCCTTCCCTCACACACACTGCTTCCTCCTACCCCTGTGCCTTTGCACTTGCTGTTCTGCCTGGATCCTCTTCCCATTGCCTTCTCCTAGATAATTCCTATCCTCCTTCAGGTCTCAGTGCAGTCCACACTTTAAGGGAAGCCTTCCTGACCCACTTGCTCCTTTCAACCACTATTTTTTGTTTTCAAAACTCCTTGTAGCTCTTTCACAGTTTGTTTAGTTATTTGATTAACAGTTTTCTTCTCCACTGACTATGCATATTGTCTTCTCTGCTCATACTTATCCTCAGGGCTTAGCAAGAGCCAGTGCCTGATATATGATAGCAGCTTAATAAATATTGCTGAATGAATGATGCCCTGGGTTAGAGAGCCATATGGAATCATATCTAAATTGGTTAGAGTAGGTCCTATATACGTGTAGTGTAGGATACCTGTTTGAAGAGATGCTAATAAATTTTACTATAACAAGAGTTTGATGGCCAGAAAAAAAAAACACCACGTTTAATAACTTTCTTTACTATAGGACCTCATAAAGCTTTTAATATGTTCGTGTACGTTGTGATTATTCAATAGAAAATAATACGATATGCCATTTTCCAAATTTGTTTGGCTTATGAAACATTAGAGTAGTATCATATAGCATGGTAGTTAAAGGTGCACACTTCAGAGTCAGACTTCTTGGGTTTAAAGATAAGCTATTTTACTTACTTTACTAGCTTTAATGTCTGTGTGTTTCAATTCTTATATCTCTCCAGTGAGGATGACAAAATCTGACTGTTTAAGAATTAAGCACTTAGAATGGTGTTAAGGTATTGCTATTATATTTTTAGCACAGGAACATTCTTTGGGAAATGCTGATAGAGAAAGAGCATTGGCCTGGTTAATTGGAATAGCTCTATGGTCTTGGACAAGACTACAATTTTTTCCATAGTGTATTAAGAAAATTGATCTTAGGTGATCTCTGTGTCTTTCCCAGTTCAGATTTGCCAGGAGTTAATTACTTCTAAATTGCAAAGAATAACAAAATATGTAAGGCCATTCAAAACAAGTGAGATATTATAAACAGAAGACCAGATAATTTTTATAATTCCTTTATATACCAGTTTGTCATTTATGGGCTCTATGAAGATTGAACTGACATCTTTCTGAGTGGATTCTTAAGCTTTGTTTGGGAAAAGAAACCTTGTTTACTCTTATCCACCTAACTTTTTTTTTTTTTTTTAATATGTCTAGGTTCTCTCAATGACAAGTATGGAGACTACAAATACACATACTGGGCATGTGGTGTAATCCTAATTATTGCAGGTATCTATCTCTTCATTGGCATGGGCATCAATTATCGACTTTTGGCAAAAGAACAGAAAGCAGAGAAGTATAAGGAAAGTAAGGAGGAGGAGATCAGTATAGATGCTACTGAGAAGCCAAAAGAAGTTACTAATGCAGCAGAATCGCCGGACCAGACGGGCACAGAAGGAAGCCCCAAAGAGGAGGACAGTCCAGTCTGAACCCAAGGGGCTAAAGGGTAAATGGAGCAGTTCATGACTTAAGATATCTAAAAATATTCTACTGGCCTGTAATCTCCCAGTGGTGCTCAATGCAGATAGTGGACATTTATGTGAAAATCATACCAGGTGTTCATTGATGGAATATTTGTTTCACTCCTTACCAATAGCCTGAATTAAAAATGCCATATGTTTTTGGGAGGGAGTGGTTTGATGGCAAAGGATGAGGGAAGGAAGTAGGTTTGGGTATTTTTGTTTGTTCGTTTTAATCTTAGCTTTTTACAGTGTCATGAAGATTATAATATGTGCCTTAAGTTTTAGTCTCTAGAACTCTTTAGAGAGCCTTAACTTTTTCAACCATTCTGCTAAATTCATCAATTTTGAGCATTGCATTAAGAGGAAAAATAACTAACTTGTTTGAGGCAAATGCAAAATTTAAAATTAATTTTGCTTCCTTACTATTTGTAAATATATTGTCAGACATTATCAGTGGAAAATTTATGAATAGAAATATAGGTTGAAAGTTGGAGGTCTTATAAGAAATGCTGACTAAAATATCTTCCTAGCATCAGTAGTTGCCTGGCATATGTGCCTCCTAGCTATATATTTAGGAAATTTAAAGCATAAAACTTTGGAAATACCTTGGCTGTTCTAGCCACATTCTATTTGTTAACACCTTTTAGGTACTTTTTCTTGGAATGCCTATTAGAAGTCAAATAAGCCCTTGAGAGTTGTTTTCATTAAATTACTACTTTTGTTCCCCTGTTCAATGACACATTTTGAGTGGTTATAGATGATTGCCCCTTTTGAAATCACTTGGTATTATTTTTCAAACTGTAAAACTTAGTATTAAAATCTGTAAAACTATATATCAAACTATCTGTGCCTCCTTAGTAAATATAACACATCTAATTATATTTAGACAGATTATTTCAAACATCAGCTAAATTCAACTTAGGTTTTACCAAAACCTCCATTAAAGCATGAAGCTGTTGGAATCTTTTTTTCCCCTGGAATTTTTCCCCTCTGATTCACAGTGGTCCCATTTATATCTGCTTCTATCTTAAAGCTGTGTGAGATACTCAGTGTGTTTGTTTTTTTTTAATGTTTGCAAATTAGAGAGGGCCAGAAAAATTTGGCACCAGGCAAACCAATAAAGATAAGATTGGGAGGGAAGTTGCAAAGTGTGCTTAGTTTTGATATGTAATTCCTTTTCTTTTTTCTGAGAAGGCCTTAAATTATGTTATTTTTAGAATTATTGGATACATGCTTATTCTCCCATAAACCTAAAAATTGTGACTCTTTTCACTTTCTTGAAAAGTAGAGGAATGGATTCAATATAAGGATAGGCAGGAAGGTGGACCAGAATGAAAACTGTAAATATTTTTTTTAGTCTAATATCTTAAATTGAGACAGAAAAATATAGTATTCAATAAATTATATTAAATGCATTTAAAATACCACTGTAAGTGATGAAAGTATAGATATACAACCTTGTATAAGATGCTGATTTTTCCAAATAAACATTTTTTTTTTTTTTTAGAAAATGTTTCTCCCTCCAAATGTTTATTTTTTTGAAGAAAATATTGCTGTATCTTCGTTTTCATTATCAAGTTTCAATTTGGCCCTTGCTCATATTAAATTAAATGATTCCTTGCTGATATTGTCTGGGCAAGAGGTGATCTTCTGGGGTATGATGTACCTTGAGATTTGCATGTATGGCTTATTTTAATTTTCTCCTTTCCCCTTCTTTGCTTTAAGACAAACATGAGGGGATTTTGAAACCATCTCATTTGAAGTGAGAGCACCCAAAGCAGTTAACCTAGGGACACAAGAAAAAGTCTCTTTGTATGCCTGTGTGTTAGGGCTGGTGGAGGAGTTGTTTTACAGGAGAGTATTGGGAGGCTTGGCCCCAGTTTGAATTCTGCCATTCTACAGTTTGACCTCTTTTCCCTTCTATAAAAATGAATGTTACTGTTGATGAGGGACTGTAAGTGAAAGAAATATTTTTTTAAAAAAAAGGAAAGCAAATGTAAAAAATTATTTTTCCCCTATCCTCATTGTGGAAACTACATCCACACTGTGGACATTGCTGATCTGTGTTGAATCTTGTTAGTTAAATGAGGGTTTTGTGATGCAGATTAACCACTGCTCTTTAGAAGGAAGGGTTCTGAAGTTACTGTATTCACAAGCAAAAGTTAGTGCCAGGCATTCCTCCTTTTTTTTGTGCTTAGCAGATACTGCTTTTTTCCCCTTACAGATTTGATTTTGGTGCCACTTTTCCAATAGCATGTGCTCACTTTATTAGCATTTTTAGCAATAAAGTATTTTGAAGTTAAAGTATATACTTTTTTCAGTCATAATGCTATTGCACACTTAAAAGATTACAGGATAGTATAAACATAACATTCACATGCACTGAGAAACCAAAAAGTTTGTGTGACTCGCTTTAGTGATATTCACTTTATTGCCATGGTCTTGAACTGAAGCGCCAAGCTTTAAGAAACCAGTAAGTTGCACTGTTACAGAAGGTGATAACATAAAGCAGAACATATTATTAAGCTTAAATCCATTGGGAATTAATCTGTCTTCATTAGCTAAGATAAAGGAACAGTTTGTATAACAGTATTAAGGAAAAGAAGGTAAAACATATCTACGGAAAATTCAGAGGTATTTTATCCTTAATTTAGTCACAATAATGAAGAATTGTCTGTTTGGATTCTTGGATTGTCTGAATCTAGTGGTTACTGTCTATATCAAGATGGGGAGTGGATGGGAAGTGCTGGGTGTCAATATTAAAATTGTTTACCATGTATTTTAAAAAGGAAAAAAGTTGTAAAAAGACAATATTTTTGTATGAACCAATGTTTTATTGTATTGAATTTCAGATTGATAAATTGGATATTGGTTGCATGTTTGTATGAAAACCCTAAATGTCTGGGCTTTACCTTCCTTAGGAATTGGTTCACAGTATAGTACACTTAATCATCAGCGCAAGTATCCCCCCTTCACACACATACACACACTTAGAAAGATGGGAAAATTAACAGTAAATTTTCACCTTTGCAAAGTGGCCTGTTTCAGTAATCAAGTCAGGCATTTGCCTAGAAGACATGGAAGAGTTAATGATAGACTTTGTATAACTGGGATAAGTCTTCCAGTGCCTGAGTGGAAGTATCAACCCACGTTGCCTGGTTTGCACAAATATGAGCAATTAGGCCAAGTTGCTTCGGAGTTTAGAAGCATCTGGATGGGGAGTGCTGGGTGTTCAAGTACATCTGTGAAATGTGTTCTAGCTATATGATACTAGATTCAGTCACCTTTTTTCCTCCATTCAGACCACAGAGGCAAAATCATTCAAATGTAAGCAACTGGAAACAGCAGCATTTGTAATTGTCAAGTATCTTTCTCAGCTCAAGAGCATGGGTTTATTTACTTTTTGCTGACTTTACTTTGACTTGCCTAGAGAAGATGGCAATAGCTAGCAAAAGAAATCATAGCCTACTGGTTAATTAACAAGGTAGGCTATATGGGTTCAAATTGAGGCTGTGTAACCTCAGTTTACTTAGCCTCCCTAAGTGTCAGGTTTTTTGCTCTCGTAAGATGTTGATAATAATTTGCAACCACCATGAGGTCTGTCATGAAAGTTAATTGATATGTGACAGCTTTTGTTAAGCAAGTGCTTAATGAGTATAAACAGCAATAAAAAAATGTTTATGGAAAAAACGGCCGTTAAATTCCCTGAAGGGAATCCTTACTTGTAGAGGGTGGTTTCAAATTGACTCTTAATATGATTAGCCAAATGATCAAAATCCACCTTTTTTTTTTTTTTTTTTTTTTTTTGTAGAGACAGAGTCTCACTTTATCACCCTTGGTAGAATGCCGTGGCGTCACACAGCTCACAGCAACCTCCAACTCTTGGGCTTAGGCAATTATCTTGCCTCAGCCTCCTGAGTAGCTGGGATTACAGGTGCCCGCCACAACGCCTGGCTGTTATTCTGTTTTGCAGTTCAGCCAAGGCTGGGTTTGAACCTGCCACCTTCAGTATATGGGGCCGGCGCCCTGCTCGATGAGCCACAGGCACCACCCAAAATCCTCCTTTTGATTAGATTTTACTTTTTTTTGAGACAGAGACTCAAGCTGTCACCCTGGATAGAGTGCTGTGGCATCACAGCTCA
>CAUYRH010086005.1:0-13822 GCA_963574655.1 Perodicticus potto
CCATATCCTAGGACACAAATCAAACCTCAACAAAATTAAAAGAATTGAAATCATACCTTGTATCTTTTCAGATCATGAGGCAATAAAGGTGGAACTCAACTCCAACAAAAATTTTCATCCCCACACAAGGCATAAAAACTAAAGAACCTTATGCTGAATGATAATTGGGTCCAGGCAGAGATAAAAGAGGAAATTATTAACTTCTTAGAACAACGGAAAAGCAATGAAGACACAAGCTACCATAACTTGTGGGACACTGAAAAAGCAGTCTTAAGAGGGCAATTTATCTCATTAGATGCCTATATCTAAAACACAGAGAGACCACATCTGCAATCTAATGAATCATCTTAAAGAATTAGAAAAGGAAGCGTGATCAAATACCAAACCTAGAAGAAGAAAATTAATGTAATCAAAATTAAATTAGTAATAAATAAAACTAAAAACAGAAGAATCATTCATAAATTTAACAAAACAAAAACTTGGTTTTTTGAAAGGATAGATAAAATTGATAAACCATAGGCCCATTTCTATTTCTAGAAATAGAAAAGTTAAATCTTTAATAACCTCAATCAAAAGTGAAAAGGAGAAAATAACAACTGTTACCACAGAGATACAAGAGATTATTTCTGACTCCTACAAAAAACTCTATGCCCAGAAATTTGACAATGTGTAGGTATTCCAGACCAATACCTGGAATCACACCATCTCCCTAGACTTAACCAGGAACAAATAGATCTCTTAAACAGAACAATATCAAGCTCTGAGATTGAAGAAAAAGTTTCCAACAACAACAACAGCAATAAAAAAAAACACCCAGAACTAAATGGCTTCACACCAGAATCCTATCACGCTTTCAAAGATGAGATTGTATCTATACTGCAGAAACTATTCCAAAACATTGAGAGGCAAAGTACCTTCCTCAACATATTCTAAGAATCAAACATTACCCTGGTTACAAGACCAGAAATGGACCCAACTAAAAAAGAGAACTACAGACCAATTTTACTAAAGAATATTGACGCAAAAATACTCAGCAAAATCTTAGCTAATAGATTGACCCTACACATTAAAAAAATTATACCTCATGATCAAGTAGGCTTCATTCTAGGGATGCAGGCCTGGTTAAACTTATACAAATCCATAAATGGAATTCAACACATCAATGGAAACAAAAACATACAGCATATGATTCTCTCAATAGATGCAGAAAAAGCATTTGACAAAATTAAGCATCATTTTCTATTAAAAACATTTGAGAAAATAGGCATAAGTGGCACATTTCTTAAGCTCATTGAAGTCATCCATGACAAACTCACAGCTAACATCATACTGAATGGAGCAAAACTGAAAGTTTTTCCACTTAGAACAAGAACCAGACAAGGATGTTCACTATCGCCACTATTATTCAACATTGTTCTCAAAGTTCTAGCCAATGCAATCTGGCAAGAGAAGAATATAAAGGGCATCTAAATGGGGAAGAAGAGATCAAACACTCGCTCTTTGCTGATGATATGATCGTATACTTATAAAACCCCAGAGATTCAACCACAAAACTCCTAGAAATAAGTGATCAGGAAATACAGTAATGTCTCAGGGTAAAAAATCAATGTCCATTTGCCAGTTGTACTTATGTCTTTATTGGTCATCAAGTGGGGCAAAGGAAATATCCTTTCAAAACTCAGGCAAACTGGTGTTTGTCTTGTATCCTGTCAAAGGAAACAAATGGAAAAAAAAAATCAATGTCCACAAATAAGTAGCCATTATATTTGCCAATAACAGTCAAATTGAGAAACAAATGAAGAACACAATTCCCTTCACAGTATCTTCAAAGAAAATGAAGTATGTAGGAATATACCCTACAAAAGAGGTGGAGGATCTTTACAAAGAGAATTATGAAATACTAAGAAAAGAAATAGCAGAAAACAGTAACAAATGGAAGAACATACCATGATCTTGGCTGGGAAGAATCAATCAACATTGTTAAAATGTCTATTCTATGAAAATCAAGCTACAGATTCAATACAATCCCCATTTAAATACCAACATAAAACTTTGAAGAACTGGAAAAAATAGTACTTTATTTTGTATACAACCAGAAAAAAACCCATATAGCCAAGGCTATTCTTAGTAACAAAAACAAAACTGAGGCACCACCATTCCAGACTTCAGGCTATATTGGAAGTCCACAGCAATCAGAACAGCATGGTATTGGAACAAAAATAGGGATATAGAAATATGGAACAGAACACAAAAACAAGAGATGAAACCACTCTCTACTTGCCAGCTGACCTTTGATAAACCGAACAAAAACATACAATCGGGAAAAGAAGCCCTATTCAACAGATGGTTTTGGATGAACTGGATAGCCACATGTAAAAGACTGAAATTGGACCCACGCCTTTCACCACTCACAATTGACTCAAGATGGATAAAAGATTTAAATATAGGGCATGAAGATGATAAAAATCTTAGAAGAAAGTGTGGGAAAAACTCTTGATGATGTCATACTGGGGAAAGATTTTATGACAAAGACTTCAGCAGCAATCACAACAATAACAAAAATAAACAAATGGGGCTTTAATAAGCTGAAAAGCTTCTGTACAGTGAAGGGCACAAGTAAAGCAAAAAGACAACCTTCAGACTGTGAAAAGATATTTTCAGGGTATGAATCTGAAAAAGGGTTGAAAACTAGGATCTACAGAGAGCTCAAGTTAATCAACAGAAAAGAGTAAACAATCTGATCTACCACTGGGCAAGAGATATGAACAGAACCTTCTCTGATGAAGACAGATGAATAGGTAATAAACATTTGAAAAAATACTCATAGTCACTGATGGTCAGAGAAATGCACATCAAAAACACCCTGAAATATTTCACTTACCCCCAGTGAGAATAGCTCACATCAAAATGTCTCAAAGCTGCAGATGCTGGCGTGGATGTGGACAGAAGGGAACACTTTTACACAGCAGACAAGGAAACACTTTTACACTGTTGGTGGGACTCCATACTACTACAACCTTTTTGGAAAGAAGTATGGAGAATCTTCAAAGAACTCAAGTTAGACCTTCAATTTGATCCTGCAATTCCATTACTAGTCATCTGCCCAGAAGAAAAATATTCATTTCATCATAAGGACATTTACACTAGACTATTTATCACATCCCAATTTAGAATCACCAAAATGTGGAAACAACCTAAATGCCCACCAACCCAAGAATGGATTAACAAGCTACTAATGTATGTATGCCGTGGAATGCTATTCATCCATCAAAAAGATGGACACTTTACATCTTTTGTATTAACCTGGATGGAGTTGGAACATATTATTCTTAGTAAAGTATGACAAGAATGGAGAAGCAAGAATGCAATGTACACAATTCTAATATGAAGCCAGTAGATGATCTAAAACACACCCACAGAAGAGAAAAACCCAAATAAATTCAAGATGGGAGCACGGGAATGAGGGAGCAGGAAGAGGGGAGGAGGTAAGGGGATGAGTGTGCTCCACTTAATGGGCACAACGTTAGAGTGTATGGCATATCTTGTGGGAGTGGGACACAAATATAAGAGGGACTTTACCCAACAAAAGAAAATATTGTAAACTAATTCTTTGTACCCTCCATTAACCTGAAATAATAATAAAAGAAATAAATTCCCTTTGGAATGTACAAAATTCACTTGTTATTTGGGAACAATTTTGCTGCTTGTTTTGAATATTTTATCATTTCCCTGACATCCAACATCCATACTTTCTCTCTTAAAAGGTGAAGCATAAGCTAGTAACTCTCATTGATAATTTACATCTTCCAATTCAGAACTGAAATATATGTGGTGGAAATACTTAAAGACATAAGTTAAGTCATTGAATTGTTTTTTTTTAATAATAAGAGAGTCATCCATTGTGAGTCATATTATTAGCAACAGCATTTTTTAGGGAATCAGTCATTAAACATTAATGTAATCTTTTCCACCAATTTTATGTAATTTTTTATTTGTAGGGAGAGAAAATTAGATACAATTCTTTGACTTAGTTCACATAATTTAATATTATAGTTTTGCCTAGAATAATAATTGCCTCTTCTTAGGACATTTACAGGTTAGGTTTAGCAAAATAAGTGTCTTAGCTGATATTTGAAAAAAAAAATATGCAAATTAAAAAACTAGTGTACATTCTCACTTAACTTGTTATAAAATGCATTCTCTAATGATATACAGCTCAAGTTCAACACTTTAGTAGAAATTAAACAAAAGACAATATTTCAAAAAAGTGCCATATCGAGAAATAATAGGTATTATAATATAGAATGTGATCTATTGTAAATATATCAATTGTTTTATCAAATAACAAAGAAGTTTGCAAGTCTATATTTCTGCATTTAACCAGTCCAGAAAGTTCGAATTATAAATATCAGCAATGAAAAAAATGACTATATCAAAATATAAACAATTGTCTCCATAAGCCCCACCATATACATTCATCTCACTTACATATAATTAAATCAAGTGTAATTACAAACACAACAGAACAAAAAATAAGAATACAGCATCATCATGGTTGTTATGAGGCTTAAAGTAATTTTAAGATAAAAATGAAAATCATTTTGTTAATAATTACTTTTTATAGTTGAAGATTACACCAAAGATAACAACACTTAATCTCTATTGAATAATAACTTTGTGTCAAAAGACTCTTTTAAATATTTTACATAACTTACATTATTGAATTATTATAAAAGGTTGTTATTATTGTTATCTTAATGATGCAGAAATGAATATCTATTTAAATAACTTACACAAGAAGTAACCTAGTCAGGTACACAACACAGGTAGTCTGGCTTGACTTTATGTTCCTAAACACTAAAAAATATTACCACATGTTTTTTGAATTGTTACTAAAATGTTTTTCAAAACTCATTCTAAGTGTTTGAAAAAAAAGAGACAAATCTTCCCTACCTTCACTTTGTATCCAAGAAGGTGCTAAATTCATTGTCTTACTCCATAAAAGAAAGAAAACTATCATACGCCATAGGCATATTATAAATGCCTAATCAAGATTTACAGACAGTAAATATAATAATCTAGAATTATTTCATATTTCCTTAATCACCTCTTTAGAATAAAGAATAACATCTTTAATTGTTCTTAACATGTAATCCCAAGAAGATAACAGCCATTTTTTAAATAGGCAATTTTTTTAGGTATGACATTTTTCTTTTGCTGTAAGTGCTACATAGATTTTCAAAGAAGATAAAACAAATGTTAAGAAATGCTTTATAGAATTACAACCCCAAAATATAAATAGTGGAAATTGATTAATGTACTATAGCATTACTTGTTATTCTTATTAGGTTTACATTTAAATACTTTCATATACATGTTGGGTCAACTTTTAATCCTCAACATTAAAAGAGATGTGGAAGGGCTTCCACACATATATGGTCAAGAGTAAGAAGATATCCACCTGAGGAACTATAAAACAGGCAATATAAGAAAATGAACGAACTTATCAAATTAATAACTATTATCCAATTTAATGTAATTGTAAGGGAAACCCTATACCAGCAACAGGAGTGGAACTTCATTAAAGTAAAGTACAAGAAGAAAGAAGTTACTACAAAAGAAAGCTCCCAGAACAAATAAACTAAATCAGACTACCAAAGACTTTACCCTTAGAAGAAGTATATGTAGGGTTACAACAATGGAAACGTATGACAGTACATACTTGTATTAGAAAAGGAAGCACAAAAGTTATTGAGCCGAGAGTTATTGAACTTAATAAAAGAGGTAAAGAACAACTGAAAAAAGAAAGAAAGAAGATGTAAAGGAAAATTGAAAATACAAAAGGAAAAAAATTGACCAATCTAACACTATTGTGGGAGATTTTAATAAACTACCCTCAATAATTGCTAGAATTAACAAAGTATTTAAACTAATCACATGATGAATAAGTATGCAACTCTATTCCCAATAATTAGAGAATATATGTTCTCAAGAACACAAAGGGTTCAGTGCCTGTGTCTCAGCAGCTAGGGCACCAGCCACATACACTGGAGCTGGCAGGGCCAGCCTGGGCCTTCCAAACAACAATAACGACTACAACCAAAAAATAGCTGGACATCATGGCAGGTGCCTGTAGTCCCAGCTACTTGGGAGGCTGAGACAAGAGACTCACTTAAACCCAAGGGTTGTAGGTTGCTGTGAGCTGTGACGCCACAGCACGCTACTGAGGGCAACATAGCGAGACTCTGTCTCAAAAAAAAAAAAAAAGAAAGAAAGAAAAAAGAACACACAGAGCATTTTAAAAGTTTACACATGTAATGAAGTCTAATCAATTATAAAAGAGATCAAGCAGAATGATTTTGAAATGTTTCTTCTTTTTCCATTGTCTATAAGATTTGGCATGATCTGTTTTTTTGAAACTCTCCTTTACTTTTATTTATATAATATTAGTTGTCTATTTTTTTGAGAGTTTGGAAAAAAAATAAGAAGTTAACTGATGACTTCATACTGAGCCTCAGAGTCAAAGCACTCTATCATGTCTTATTTGACAATGTGAACGTTACTTTCTTGGCATTATTATTACTAATATTGGTTAATATTTCAATGCGGTAATCGTCTGTTCTCCTTTCTGAATGTATTTATCTTCGTCCATTCTTTACGTGGGTTTTGTTTCTAGTCCTTAAACATTGTTATTGTTATTAAATTTTAAGCCATTTAAATTCTGTGAAGCCAAAAAGTGGAAACCTAATTAACACATGTATATGTAAAAATAAAAATAAATAAATAAATAAATTTATAAAAGCGAGTGATTTAAATTAAACAACAAAAGGGAAAAGATAACTACAAATAATATATATATTATGAAAGTAAAACATATACTTTTAAATGAAATATAGGTCAAAGAAAATAATAAAAATTAGATAATAAAACACAGCTAAGAGATTCACTAAAATATATGTCAAAACTTTTTGTATGTTATGAAAGAGATATTTAAAGAAATACTTATAGCATTGAATGTTAACATTTAAAAGGCAAAAAATTAAAAAAAAACAAATTTTAGCTTAAATATTAAAAAAGAAATAAAAGGGAATATGGAGGAGAAAATAAAAAATATAAGAGTAAAACTTGGTGAAATAAAAAAAAGTATACCACAGAAATAAGCTCAAAAAAGCTGAAAGTTGGTTTTTGAAAAAAGAAAAACAAACAAACAAACAAAAAAAACAAATGAAACAGATAAAATATTGGTCAAGATTTGTCAAGAAAAAATGAAAAGACAAATTTAAATCTATTAAAATTAAATAATGGAACATTAGCACAGAATAGCATGAGCAATTTTATGAAAAAATATTCAAGATACAGATAATATGAACAATCTCTTAAAATACTACTCATGTAATTTTACAAAACTGACAAAAAAGAAAAAAGCTATGGTAAGCATAAAACTATTTTAAAATCTTATATGTACATTGAAATCTACCCAAAATACAAACACACACAACATTTTTCTTAGGCAGAAATTTTTACAGGCAAATTATAGCAAAAATTCCAGGGTCATCCAAAATGGTGGTATGGAAGCAAGATGGCTTTACTTTCCTCCACAGTAATCTCAAAATGAATATATAGCACCAATATTATCACCACCAATATCCAATAATTCAAATATAAGAATGTGCCAGGCTCGGCGCCTGTGGCTCAAGCAGCTAAGGCGCCAACCACATACACCTGAGCTGGCAGGTTCTAATTCAGCCCAGGCCCACCACACAACGGTGACAGCTGCAACCAAAGAAATAGCCAGGCATTGTGGAAGGTGCCTGTAATCCCTGGGAGGCAGAAGCAGGAGAATTGCTTGAGCTCAGGAGTTGGAGGTTGCTGTGAGATGTGATGCCACGGCACTCTACCCAGGGTGACAGCTTGAGGCTTTGTCTCAGGAAAAAAAAAAAAAAAAAAAGAATATGACAGTTCATTTTTAAAATTTTCAGATTAATGAGAGTACAAATGCTTAAGTAACATTATTAGTACTTGTTAAGCAAAGTTCAAGCTGTAGTTGAGCCCTTCACCCAGGAGGTTGTGCCCATTAAGTAAGAGCTTCCCAATTCCCCTCCCTCCACCCTCTCCCTTTTCCGACCTCTCTCCTCCCCTACTTGAATTTAATTGTGTTTTTTTTCTCATGTGGACTGGTAGTTGTTTAGCTGTTGTTCTCAAATTAGTATTGAGTACATTGCATACTTGCTTTTCCATTCTTTGATACTTAACTGAGAAGAATATACTTCAACTCCATCAAGGTAAATATAAAAGATATAAAGTTTCCATCTTTTTATGGCTGAATAATTTTCCTCCGTGTTGTACATGTGCCACAGTTTATTAATCCATTCACGGGTTGATAGGCACTTGGGTTAATTCCATGTCTTAGGACTGTGAAATTGAGCTGTGATGAACATTCTAGTGAAAATGTTCTTATGCAAAATTATTTTTTTTTAGGCAGGGTCTGGTGGCTCAGGCCTGTACTCTAGCACTCTGGGAGGCTGAAGCAGGTGGATTGCTTGAACTCAGGAGTTTAAAACCAACCTGAGCAAGAGCAAGACCTGATCTCTAAAAAATAGCTGGACCTTGTGGAGGGAACCTGTAGTCCCAGCTACTTAGGAGGCTGAGACAAGGGAATCACTTTAGCCCAAGGGTTTGAGGTTGCTGTGAGCTATATTGCCACAGCACTCTACTGAGGGTTAAAAAATGAGACTATCTCAAAAAAAAAAAAAAAAAAGGATTTTTTTTCTTCTGGGTAGATACCTCATAATGGGATTACAGGGTCAAATGGAAGGTCTACTTTTAGCTCTTTGAGAATTTTCCGTATTTCTCCATAGGGGCTTTATTAGTTTGCAATCCCACCAGCAGTGTAAGAGTGTTCCTTCTGGGCGGCACCTGTGGCTCAAAGGAGTAGGGCACCAGCCACATATGCTGGAGGTGGAGGGTTCAAACCCAGGCCTGGCCAAAAAAAACTGCAAAAAAAAAAAAAGAGTGTTCCTTCTCTCCTTCTCTCCTCATCCACACCAGCATCTGAAGCTTTAAAGACTTTGTGATGTAGGCTATTCTTACTGGGGTTAGGCGATAACACAGGGTGGTTTGGATTTGTATTTCTCTAGTGACGAGGGATGATGAACATTTTTTTCATGTGTTTGTTATCTATTCATCTGTCATCTTCAGAGAAGTTTTGTTCATGTCTCTTGTCCAATTGTAAATGGTATTGTTTGTTCTTATCTTTTTGATTAGTTTAAGTTCTCTGCAGACACTAGTTATCAACTCTTTGTCAGATTCTTACCAGGCAAATAAGATGAATGGAATTGAAGAGAAGATGGAAAAAGAATTCCAAAAAGAAGCAAAAACTGTCTCAAGAAACTAAGATGTGACAGTTCTCGAAGCCATGGAGAAATGAAAAATCTCCAAGCAGATGGTAAGAGAACCAAAATTCCATATCTACAATGTTCCTTTCCTCAATCTGCCTACCAGCAAGTACATGGAAAATTTCTCCCTGACTCACAGTTTCTACACTGAAAAAAGGGAGACTGAAGTGGGCAAACAGCTTCCTCATCACCTTGAATCCCCTGAGAGGATACCTATATCTGCCTCAACTCCTGAGAAGGACCCAGAGTTCTCAAAGAAAGGAAATGAGAGTTTCCCCAGCCCTGAAAACTCTGCTGTATAAGTCAATCAAAGGAAACAAAAAATCAGAGTGGCTGCTCAGCAACAACGTGCCTTATTCCACCAGGATGGGCACAAATCCCTAGCCAAACTTTCCACATTACAGGGATATCCCTTTGGGACTACTCTTATTCCATTCAAGAAGAGCAATACTCTGATTAACTGTTTACTAGAAATGAGGAAATCCTGGGCTTAAGGAACCATCTAGTACCAAAAAGGAGGCCGTTACCTAGCAGAAACAAAAGTAAGATAATCAAAAAGTGAATTACAAAGAATGCTTAAGTAAACATATACAATAAGAAAATAAAAAAAAACAGAGTGTACTAGAATAAATAATTCTTCAGTGTAAATACCCTAGACATACATTCACAAGAAACAACAGCAAACAGGAAACCATAACCCCCACAAATGAACAAAGCAAGAAACCAGTGACTGACCCTAAGTGGTGATGCATGAGTTTTCAGATCAAGAATTCAAAATAGCAATTTAAAGATACTTAGTAATGCCCAAGATAACACTGAAAAGCTATTTATTTATTTATTTATTTATTCATTCATTCATTTATCTATCTTTTAGCTAAAGCACACACACTTTATTATGTGCATTGCTGGAAAGGGAGACCATTTGGGAAAAAGTCTGCCACTAACACTCTCATCCTAGAGCTCCATCCATGCCTCCCACTTCTAAAGTGATTTAATTTCAACCTACTGGGCTATGAATTCTTCAGGCAAAAGTGAGGGTCATTTTGGTATCTGGAGATAGAAAAAATTAAGGAACCAAAATCACTGTTACTTTAAGTCTGAGAGAAATTTTCATCCGATCTGGGTGTTTCCTGGACCTCAGTAGTCACGGCTGATCCACCTCACAAAAGAGATAAAACTACCATTTTACAATTCAAAACATAAATGTAACTTGAGTTTCAAATTGAAATGCTTCATACACTCACATAGGAGGCAGGATACATGGTGGTTCAAAGCTTTCCGAGATAAGCTTGGAAATAGGGTGCAGGGGAAGGGACATCCACATGCTGGGATTGACAGAGTGACTCAGCTGAGGACAGATAAGAAGAGTGAAGCTAAGAAAGGAAGCCATAGTTCTTAGACTTGTCTAAGTAAACTCAGAGTCTCAAAGAGAAAGTGTTACATTTTTCACCAGCCATCTTTCTGGGCCAGTAGGTAAAATGTACAATACCAGATTGCTTAGATCCATGGCTATTTGTAAAACAGAAGATGTAGTCCAGAGGGGCTGACCACTTCCTTTTTCACTACCAATATATATGACAAAGAATGACTAGGCAAATAAAAAAGACCTACATCTACATGCATATCCTAAGTTTAACAGTGTTTTCCCAAGCTCATTAGACATCATGTGCCCAATATACTGTGAATTCCTTATACTAATTAATGAATGAATGGGCTTGTAACCAAGATATTTCACAGGGTACAATAGTTAATAGCATGCAGATAGCAAAATACAATGGTTTCCTGAAGATATGTTTTTTAAAAGTATTTTAGTCCTTAAACTATCCGAGTGGATATATAACAACTACTTATAGAACTTAGAGAAAATT
The DNA here is from genome assembly GCA_963574655.1 of Perodicticus potto. Lineage (NCBI taxonomy): Eukaryota > Metazoa > Chordata > Mammalia > Primates > Lorisidae > Perodicticus > Perodicticus potto. The sequence goes on from CAUYRH010086005.1 coordinate 11,264, forward strand.
TTATTAAAAAATTAAAATGACTAGCACTCTGGGAGGCCAAGGCAGGTAGATTGCCTGAGCTCATGGGTTCGAGACCAGCCTGAGCAAGAGCAAGAGCCCATCTCTAAAAATAGCTAGTAGTGGCAGGTGTCTGTAGTCCCATCTACTTGGGAGGCTGATGCAAGAGAATTGCTTGAGCCCAGGAGTTTGAGGTTGCTGTGAGCTGTGACATTACAGCACTCTACCAAGAGCAACAAAGTGAGACCGTCTCAAAAATAAACAAAACAAGTTAAAACCTGATATTTGAAAATAGGCAAAAGTGAAATAAAAGCACTTTTGTGACAAATATTTAACTGGTTTGAAAGATAGACCACAAAGGAATAATTTACTCATAAAGAAGTCTCAAGTAAGTTAAAAAAATGCACATATTATTTTAAAGAGGACTACTATAATAGTGAATTTAAAAGTATTCAAAAAGTTAGGGTAATCTTAACCTGCCTGCCCTCAAGTGAGGATTATTCTGAAACATTGTTTGTGTTTAAAAAATTAGTGCATATTAATGAAATTTCCCTAATTAAGATTCCCTGTAGGTAAGGTACAAATGGCTCAGAGAAGCTGGTTGTAACATAAAGTCATCATTTTCTGCAAAGCATTTATCCAGCCAGTGATATCAGGTGGGCAGTTAAAACATGTGCTCTTGCCTCTGGCGTGGTGCTTAGAGGGTTCATAATGACTCAAGGTAAGTCAAAAGAAGCAGATTTAACCTACTGCAAAATAATTTAAAAATACAAATTTTATAAAGAATAAGATATCACTCATATAAATCACCAGTATCTCTTTCTTTCTCAGTATTTATGAGCTAACAATTCCTTTATCTGCTTCTGTGATCACTACACATCCTAAGAACAACATACTTGACATATGGAAAAGGAAAGTGAGGGAGAATATTCAAGATTCCCTGACCTACTCTTTCCTTATGGGTTAAAGGCTAATTTATTCCCCCACTTCATCCTTGGAAGGGTAGAACTCAACTGAGCTGGTGTGTGTGGCTCAGTGTATTGCAACTATGATGCCTTGTAACATATCCATGAGTAGAGGGAAGACAAACCTTGAGTTTTCCTCAGCAGCAATGGTGGTCAGTGTGTGAAGGTATCTAAGCTGCAGAACCACCTGGAGATTCAGTGATGATCACAGAGGCTTCTTTTAATACCATGGATGCATTCATTTTTCCATCAGCTGCAAAGACTGTGGCTCTGGCCTCCCAGTATGCTTCTGCTTCTGCAGCCATAGCTCTCTGGAGCAACACAGGTAGTTTCATGTCCTTAATTTCGACATGCTCCACCTTCATTGCCCAGTCATCAGTGGTGTCATCCAGAGTACACTGTATGTTGTGTGCAATTTCATCTCTGTCTGAAAGGATCTGAGAGAGGTTCTTGCTGCCCAAAACATTCTTCAGAGGAGTTTGTGTCAAAGGACAGGTTCACATACTAAATGAGAAAATATCATGAATATTATATCAATCAGGTTGATAAAAATATCTCCAATTGTATGTGAAGCCCGCACACTGTACCCCATGACTGAATTATTGTACACAGCTATGACTCAATAAAAAATAATAAAAAAAAATTAAAAAAAACAAGAAAACGAAAAAAACCCCAAAAAAACAAAAGACAGGTTCCAAAGTCAATGTTACTGTTATTTGCTACAGCTAGGGTTGCATTCTGAACAGGATAACATCATCTGTGCTGTCAATGAATCCTTAGTGAGGATCTCCTGAGGAAGAATGCCAAATGAAATAGTTCTCAAGTCCACTTTGCTGAAACTGTGCAGTACATGGCAGAATAAAAAAACAAACCAGGTCTTTTGTCTCTTCCTTGTAAAATGCGGCACAGTCTAAAGATGATAGCTCTTTCATACTCTTTTATAATCCTTATGCACATTCATACTGATAGTGGGAAAGTTATACCAGGAATAAGAATGAGGCAGCCATCAAGATCCATTCACAAGGTCCAACACCTGTACTTGGACTATCATTGAAGGAGTTGGGGAACCACCAGCTAAACTCTGGAGTCCCTTGTGTGCTGCTTCTCAGCCATGCTGCCTGAGCCAGAGTCAAGCTGCCTGAGAGACCTCCCCTAAACCAAAGATGCCGGGTTACTGGAGAAATTTTAAAAAGAAACTGAAATAATTATAAAAAGATCAAACAGAATACTTGGGACTGAGACATACATTTGCTAAACTGAAAAGTCATTAGAGCCTTTCAACAGCAGAATAGATCAAGAAGAGGAAAGAATCAGTGAACTACCATGAAGATGATTTTAAAATACACAGTTAGTTGTAATGTGTTTTTTGGTCATCTGGGTATATACCCAGTAAAGGAATTATAGGGTCAAATGGCATTACAACAAAGATATCTGTGCCAGATTGTTTATTGCAGCACAATTCATTATTGCTAAGTCATGGAAGAAGCCCAAGAGCCCATCGATACATGAATGGATTAATAAACTGTGGTACATGTATACCATGGAATATTATGCAGCCTTAAAGAAAGATGGTGACTTTTCCTCTTTCATATTTACA